>JANAVB010024200.1:940104-1233673 GCA_029216955.1 Iris pallida | reverse complement strand
TGGAGAGGTAAAAAAATTTCTAATATCATCTTCAGATCTATTCTTCCTCTTCCCATAACTTGTGCCGTTGAGCCATCTCCTAGAGTCACGCCTCCTCCACCTGATTCCTGATAGGTTGAAAATAGGAGCGATCAAATAAAACGTGAACATTAGCTCCAGAATCCAACCACCAATCATCAGAATGGAAAGACAGGTTTACTACAGGTTGGAAGCTTACAGACCTGAAGGAGCTGGAAGACCCATTCAGAATCAGTTAGCCTCTGGCTTGCCTTTTCCTTTGAAGGAGTTCTGGATATGTTCTTTCTTCCTTTGGAAGCAGTTGATGGCTGTGTGGTTGGTTCTACCACACACAAAACAAAATCTTCTTTGATCCTGAGTCTGACCAAAGTTTCTAGGTTTTTGGGGTTTGAGGGTTTTGGTGGTGATGATTTTGGTGAGGATGGTTTGATGAGGAGGTTGAAAACTCTGCTTCTTTTGAAGAAGTTTTTCTTAGATTTGAGATGGTTGTTTGATCTAGGTTTGCATGGCTTTCTACAAGGTTTACCTTAGCTGTGGCATTTGACCTAGCTTGGTCTTGGATCTATATTGCTATTCTGTTCTAATTCTCTGTAGAGCTTGAGAGTATGTAATAGATCCTTGTAGATGTAATAGGTCCTTTTCCACTTTAGACCAGGAAGGAGGAGTTTATCTATCAAGCTCATATTTTGTGCTCAGTAGAAAAGAGGTTCCCTTGGCTTGAACCTGCCTAAGGTGCTTGGAACTCATGGATTTGGTCATTGATAGGTTTGTTATCTACCATGACATATTGGTTGAATGTGGTGGAATTGAATCTATCAATTCCAGCATCATCACAACCATACTCATCTTCCAAAGCATCCCATAGTTTTAGCGCTTTTATATTCAAAAAATATGTTGTAGAGAGACTCAGACAAAGCGCTTAAGATTCTGTGCAATGGTAGTCTATTTCCTTAGGGGTCTTGGGTTTGGTAGAAGCGGAGGACTTGGAAACCCCTACGTCAGACTCAGTCTCATCAGAATCATTTGAGATGGGTGTGGACCCATCAATAGCAAAAATCAGGCCTAAAGTGGTAAGCCAAAATTTTATCTGGCTCTGCCACCTCTTGAAATATGTGCCATTAAATTTTGCAGGCTTTGCAGAAAAAGTCTCTTTCTTGGAAGTCATGTTTTCTAAAGTCTGTAAAATTATTTACTCAATAAGATAGCTTTAAACTAAAATTAACAATTAAAATTTTAGTAATAAACCTTTAAATTTTTAGTTGTTCAAGTTTTGATAAGGTTGGGTTAGCTGTAGGGCTGGATCCCAGCAAGCGGAGGTTCACTAGGAACTCTTAAGTACCAGTCGCTTAGACGATATTTCGCCTTATTGACAGAAGGGCCCTTTCAGCTTATTCCCAAACAAATCTTAACTTTAGAACTTTAAAATATAAAAAATTTACTAAATTAATTAATTGTTTGATTTAGCCTAAATTGATATATTGAGTAAAAAGTAACAAGTATTGACAAAATGAAGTAACACACTAATTTTTGTCTAAGGTGTCAATCTAGGAAGTGATAATTGATCTATGAAAAGATAATTGATAATAGCAGTCTTAGTTATATGTAATAACAAATGTTATTAAATAATATGGTACCGATATGAAATAAATCACGATAGCTTTTTATAGCTAAAACAAATTATTAACAGTAACAAATTTTTCTTTTAAAAATTGTAATAACAAATGTCCAGAAGCTTGTATGAAGAAGAAATTTTTTCTTTTAATAATTGTTAACAGAAGCTTTCTTTTGTTTTGAACAGAAGCTTTGAAAGCAAGTGGATTAAGCTTTTCTTTTGTTTTGAACAGAAGCTTTGAAAGCAAGTGGATTTAAGCAACAGAAGCTTTGAAAAAATTTGTTTTTTTTTGTTTTCTAAGCAATTGTATAGACATTAACAAATTGTAAACAGTAACAAATTTAAAGCAATTGTAAAAATGATATAGACAGTAACAAGTTTTAATAGGCAGTAACAAATTGTTTTAAAAACAATTGTTTTAAAAATATGTAAACAGCAACGAATTTTTTTATTATTATTATTAATATTATTTTTTCCGTATGAACAGTAACAAACAGGAAAAACAAATAATAAATTTGTAAAATCGAGCTATCTCTTAGATTGTTAGAAATTCTTCACAATACTTCGTTTTAAAACTGCAAGAAAATAAAATGATTAATGTTACCGGCCTCCGGGGAAGTCGCGCACGTAGCACTGTCCTAAGAGATAGTCCGTGTCTATGTACAGACGGTATTCGAACGCTCCTAGTGGTAAAATTTCTGCTCTACCGGAATCTCGTTGTCGCACACGATGCTGAGAGAATGACCCCGACTTAGCTCTGCCCAGAGCAACGACGAATAGCAGCAACAATACGAAGGAGACGAAAAATTTAGAGAGGTTCGAGAAGAATATTTTCTGTGTAGAGAAGAAGGAGATGGGATCAGTATATATATAGGCTGTTAGGTAATTACACCAACGGACAGAAATTAAAGAGGATTTAATTCGGGTGTTTAAGAAAATAATTATGTTAAACGTTATAAAACGTTTACAGCACATGGTTCATTGAACCTGGACGGATATCAAGATCCAACCGTTACAGAATTTAAAAGGAATAGTAACGGTCAGAATTTTTAATAGGAGCAAAAATATTTTTGGTTCTCAGCTCGAACCCGAAGAAGAAATCGAATCGGCATTCGGCGCCCGCAGATGTGGGCACGTACCCGCACCCGTTACGCGAACCAAACCGAACCAAACCGAGCCGAGCCGGGCCGGACGGCGACGACGGCACGTGCGTGTGGCCCATGGAGCTCCCACACACAACTTTTAATGAAGCAAAAGGAGAAAAGGTAATATAAATAAAGTAGAGGGACTCCCACTATCAATGTGGTACTAAAGCGCTGAGTTGAGCTTTTGATTTAAAGCTTCAGCTAACAACTATACAATTATATATTTTTATCTCTACTATAATGTATGGCTTAAAAACAGTCTAAAAATAATAATAAATAAATAAACCATCTAAGCCGAGTGTATATTCTCTATTAATTAATTAAAAAAATTAAAAAAAAACTAACTAACACATATGTATATCTTTAGGTAGGTAGTTAAAATAAAATAAAATCTAAAATCCTTCTAAGTACCTGAACATATAACAAATTCTTAAATATATCAAATATTCAAATTATATTTAAACTAAGTACATGATATTATCTAATTAAATATTTATTCAAAATTATAAAAATATATCTATAACAAATTCTAACTACAATATATTTAAATTATATTTTAAATATTTTAATATGATTAAAAAATTAACTATTTTTTAACAGTAACATATATTATTTTTGAACGTGACTAGTACTATTATATGGAGGCTTGAAAATAGTTTAATGTATATCCTTAGATAATTAAGAAAAAAAAAATTAATCCTTCTAACTACCACTATATTATATCCCTTACGTAAAATAAAATCATAATTCCTTTAACTACCTAACTACCTAACATATATCTAAATCTTATAAACATATCTATAACAAATTCAAATTGAAATATATTATATATTTAAATTATATTTAAACTAACTACATGGTATTACCAAAACATATATCCAAAGTTCTAATAACATATCTATAAAAAATTTAAATTTAAATTATATTTAAACTATTTTAATATAATTTATTTTTATGTACTTGTTTAATAATATTATATTGGTACATACATCACACATGAACATGACTAGTTTATATAGAAGGGGATCAAGATACCTCCAACTAAGCATTCCTACATGTTCTCGAAATAACATTCATTGTCGCTATCTTTTTTTTTTTTTTTTTTGTACATAACATATCCTTAAACTATGTATACTAGTAAATTCACTGCTCTTCTTCTTCTTCTGATATTGTTGAAAAATAATTTTAATATATTTGAATTAATATTATTATATATATTTATATTTTCATTAGGATTTATTATAGATATGTTCATATTTTAATTAGAATTTGTTATAGATAAATGTGTCTGTAGTTAGATAATATTAGGTAGTTAAGCTATTTGTTAGGATTATTTTTCTTAATTTTTAATTATTATGAATCATCTAGAATAATTCTTAATTATGATCAAAAGTTAGTTTTAGAATTATTCTTGTATTTTTTAATTAATTGAGAATATACATACGACTTAGACGACTCATTTTTGTAGTCATGCATGTGCACGTGCCTTGCACGTAAACAACTTTATGATTTTTTTTAAAATAATTTAAATTATGATATATATATATATATATATATATATATATATATATATATATATATATATATATATATATATATATATATATATATATATAATATGAATATATTTTTAATTAGAATTTATTCTAGATATATTTACATTTTTATTAAAATTTGATATAAATATATTTATATTTGAATTAAGATTTGTTTAGATATACGTGCAGTTAGTTAGATGATATCAAGCAGTTAAGTTATTAGTTAATATTATTTTTTTTTCTTAATTTTTTATTACACGAGGATATAAATACGACTTAGATGGCTCATTTTGAATCGTTTTCAAACTTCTTTATATTGATTTAATTAAGGTTTGTTAAAGATATAAATGTAGCTAGTTAGATAATATTATGTAGTTAAGCTATTAGTTAGGCTTTATTTAAAAATAATTAATTGCACTGAGAATGTACATACGGCTTTGATGGCTCAATTTTAAATATTTTCAAGTCTCTTTATACTAGTAGAGATATATAATATATGCTTAATTATATAACAAAATTTTATTACTTCTCTCTTTTAAACTTGATTTGGGTATCACAATTAGCAACATAAGGTATCAGAAGACATGTCTTTTTTAGCAAATGCAAGCCATGTGACCGCATAAGGCCCAAAAAATTGAAATGCCCCAAAATTTTTAATCTTCGCATATATTCCTAATGTAAAATTTCTATTTTTAAATTTATGCCTCCCGATATTTAGAAACCGCACTAACGTAGACCCTAATTATACAATTTTTTTTATCACTTTCCGCTTTTAAAATTATTTTGGATATCATGATTAGCAACATAAATATTAGAATACATGATCGTTTCTGAGCATGTACAAGCCGTACTACTGCACAGGTTACGAAAATCGAAATGCCCCAAAAATTCTAACTTTCGTAGGAAAATGTCTATTTTTAGATTTATGACTGCCTATTTTTAGAAATTGGGGACTCTCAGAATATCAAAAAAAACCTTGTTCATAGTGGTTAAAAAAGCTCTTTTTTTAGTATTTGTACATAGCTCTTACAATGTTAGAAACAACTAATATATTTTTCTGATATTGTTGAGAAGTACGTTCAAATTAGTTTATTATAGATATGATTTGAATGTATTTGAATAGAATTTAATAAAGATATATTTATATTTTAATTAGGATTTGTCATAGATATAGGAAGTCGGTAGTCGGATAATATCAAGTAGTTAAGCTATTAGTTAGGAATTTTTTTCCTTTTTTTTAATAACGTGATGATATATATACATCTTGGACGACTCATTTTGAGTTATTTTCAAAACTTTTTGTGATAGCACGCGCACACAAATATATATATATATATAGAGAGAGAGAGGAAGAGATAATTGTTCATGTTTGTTTTCACCGGAATTCGAATACCGTCCACTCAGTTCTTATGTCTCCACCATAGCCACTTGAGCTATAACTAGATTTGATTGTGTCAACTAACTTTGGTTTTGTCTATCTTCTACATATATTATTATTATCTCTTGTAACAACCTTGACTTTGTATATAAACCTGATTTATACCCATTTGAGTGCCGCTTGCTATTCAGACTTCTTCCTTTCTTTTCTTCTCCCATATAGTTCCCCAAGAACATCATAAAGTTAGAATTTTTTTTTATTCTTCTAAGTTGGTAATGGTCCTCATGACTAGCATGTTGGAGTCCAGTCAGAATTTGGTAACAATATATTTGTGGGGTCCAAATCTGGTCAAATATTTAATTTAATACGATTTAAAAATATGTATTAAATATTTGATTTGATTAGAGTTTGACGTCCATAATTAATGTTGGACTATTTTAGAATTTCTTATTACCTAAAACAGGGTATCTCATTTTATCTTTTTTAGAGTTTCTGATTTAGGAAATCCTATTGTGACCTAAAATATGTTTACTTATATATATATATATATATATATATATATATATATATATATATATATATATATATATATATATATATATATATATATATATTGGTTCAGGGTAGAGACAATAGAAGAGCACAATGTGGAGATTCAAGGTGCTTGTCTACAAGAGATCTAAGAGAAAGTTCGTACTTTCCTTTTAGGGTTGTCATCCAAGACATAGGAAATGAGATCTAATCGAGGAGTCGTCACCTTCGTTTATGGAGATTATTACAGATAGGATGATCGTAGTTTCAACTTGTAATCTATGTCTTTTCTTCTTGAGTGTGGTAAGGGGGTTGAACCTATTAGGGCAAAGGGTTCAACATAGTTGTCGTCAATATTTTAATTTCACCTAATTTATACAAATTGAGACTTATCCAGGTGACATAGTCACCGACCATCTACATTGTCTTTATTTGTGTTTGACGTTCGTGAGACGAGGGTTGGTTATCTCAGATAGGTTGGCCTGGCCTATGTTTTCATTGCGGTCACATTTCAGTCAAAGTATGGGAGCGCATTGTCGGGCGTGTCTGATCCCAACATCTAGTATCAGAGCGAGGTTCGTTCGTTCTGGTCTGATACCAACATTAATTGATATCAAAGCTCTCGAGTTCGCATGAGGAAGGTGCAACCATGTCTATGAAGCAGATGAACACACGTATGATCATCCGCACAGGAAAGAATTAGAAGATTTAAGGATACATGATTTACTCTGGTGTAAGGACTTATATGGTTCGCCAAGCCATGGACAAGTCTGTTGATGATTGGAGGCGATTGATTGAAAGACCATAGGATTCATTCTCCAATGGAAGGATAATTTGGTGTTTCACCACGTGACCATAGAGAGTTCTGTAAAAGCAATATAGGAGAAGCTGCATTTTTTATAGAAAGGAAGACAAGTGGCAACAAGGTGTTTCTTATTCACCAACTCGTCAACTCAAAATACACGGATGGTGCCTCGGTTGCATAATATCTAAACGAGGTTCATGGTACCATCAATTAGCTATCTGTGATTGAGTTCTTTGTTGGAAAGCTGAGAGACGTTAGTGGTATCTGTGAGCAACTCCGTGCCTAATGGAGTTATCACGATGGAGGCAGTCAAAAAAGTAGCTTATTGAACGAGGAGGTCCGACGTAAGCAAATGAAATTATCGTATGAGTCAGCTCTGGTGGCTTCCTACATAAGAGGAAGACTCAAGTCACAAGCGAAGACATAGAGAGTTCTCCGGATCTTGCGATTTTTGACCGCAACGAGGGCTGCTATCTCTGTGGCAAAATGGGTCATATTAAGAGGAACTATATGAATCTCAAATCTGAGAAGGCTAAAGGCAAGTATGATCAGGAGGATCTCGCTACGTTTAGAGATATCATCATCGTAGCAACAGACGCATAGAAATCTTTTGGCACATGTCATGACGGTGATTGAATCATGGACACGGCGGTGTCATTTCACGCCACTCCGTATAATAGGATCTTTACGTCATACTGAGGTGGTAGGTTTGGACGTACGAATATCGGTAACAAGTGAATGGCTGCAGTTGTGGGCACAAGTGACAAGTGATGTGCATTTGACTACAGAGCTTGGTGGAAGCTCGTTCTCAAGGGAGTGCGACATGTATCGACTTTGTGCTACAACTTAGTTTCGGCAGGGAGGCTGGCAGATGATGGATGTCACAGTTTATTTGGAGGTAAAGATTGAATTCTTACAAAGGGTTTCCAACAGCTGGCTCGAGGAGATATATATTATGGCATGTACAGGCTCAAGCCGCTGAGGTATGTAGGGAGGCCACATAAATCGGATGAAGGTTTGAATGATATTCGACATGAGTTGTGGATTATCGAAAACTTAACTTGGGAGGTCTTAGAGGTGATTTGAAGGATACGATCGGATGATTCAGTTCGTCGAGATAAAGCGATAAATGGTGCTGAGTCAAAGATTGAGGGTCAGTCTGTCGTTCCCATGATATCTGGTCGGTCTCCAAGAGGGAGTTGTTCCACAAATCCGATTTTGGTAACGGATGGTTTGCGAAAGCTTCATAGAGCAATGTTGATTTCAGCAAATAGAAACCATGGAGGAGATAAAGGTGTGCAACAAACTCAATCCGAGACAGATGCATCTCCACTCACACAGTTCAGGGGGAGCTGTGGGTCATCGACAACGTGCACAATTCTTGAAGTTATGCTCGAGGATGCATGTGTATGAGGGAGATTCAATGTCGACACAAATATAGGTAGGTTTAGGAGTCTGAATCTCGGAAGAACCCCATCGTCCACTTTGTTGTGCTAACCAAGGGTGAAGAAGCTCGTTGGAATGGTAGCACGTTTCGATGGAAGACGAAAGTCGAGGACATACAACCAAGACTTATGGTGAGATTGATAATTAGGGACTTCGGCCTTGGCCGTGTTATAGATGTATGCAGGATTCCAGTGGTGCAGGAGCTGCTATGCATGACAACTAGCGTCGACGTGACGGTCGAAGAGCTGGAGACGAAGAATATGAAAAGCAGCTCGGGGATCGGAGATCAGTGACTTGTGGGAGTAGGAAATCTGTCTCGAGACGACATGCATGGCGTCCAGTTGAGGTGCATGGAGTTAGCACCTCTCATCGGACTGGAGGGAAAGATTGTTGTAGTCCAGTCTGAATTTGGCAACAACATATTTGTAGGGCCAAATATGGTCAAGTATTTAATTTGATGCGATTTAGAAATATGTATTAAATATTTGATTTGATTAGATTTGGACGTCCATAACTAATATTAGACTATTTTAGAATTTCATAATATCTAAAATAGGTTATCTCATTTTAGGTATATATGGTTTCATTTTTTAGACTTTCATATTTAGAAAATCTTATTGTGACCTAAAATAGGTTTTCTCATCCAATATATATATGGGTTGAGGGTGGAGGCAATAGGAAAAGCATAAGGTGGAGATTCAGAGTTCTTGTCCTCACGAGATCTAAAAGAAAATATATAGTTTCCTCTTAGGGCTCGCTATCCAAGCCATAGAAAATAGAAGATCTGATCGAGAAGTTGTTGCCTTCTTTCTGGAAGATTGCTATAGTTAGGGTGAATGATTTCAAATTGTAATCTTTGTCTTTTCTTCTTTAGTGTGGTGTGGGAGTTTATCCTATTAGGACAAATGGTTCATCATTAATTTTTGTCAAACTTGTAATTTTACCTGAGTTATATATATTGGAATTTGTCCATGTGACGTAGTCATCGACCATATATGTTGTCTTTATCTGTGTTTGCGTTCATTAGACGATGTTTGATTATCTCAGGTGGGTTGCCCTAAGATTCCGCTGCGATCATGTTTCAATCACGATATTGGAGCGCATTGTTGGCGTGTCCGATCCCAACATAGCATAAATTTGGTTAAGGTTGGGGGAAAATGTTGAGATGTTGGTCCTTATATACTATGAATAAATATAATATACAACAACCATTTATCTAAAATTATTGTTGTCACCTATGGAGAATCTTCCCTCAATTGCTAACCATGTGCTATTTTTAATTGCATTGTACTACTTTACTTTTTAAAGGTACCTTAGACCTAAATATGCAGAAAATTACAAGAAAAGCATTAAACTTTAATACAATTGTACAAAAGGCATTAAGTTTCAACTATTTGTATTTTGAGCATCGAAACGACATTTCAAATGCCGTTTCATGATGTCACAGCACCCAGAAAGAATTAATAAAAGGTTAAGGGATACTACAAATGAAATGTAGTATGCTGACGTCAGCTGACGTCAGCATCCGACATTTCTTCTGCCGTTTGTTTATTTTTTTTTTCATTTATAGTAAAAGCATTTGGAATTAAATAATTTATACACAAGAAAATTTAAATTGGAATTAAGCGTCCAATTTTTTTTTTTTAACCCTTTCTTTTTCTTTACAGTTTGGAATTAAAATTTTTTTTTTAACCCTTTCTTTTTCTTTAAATTGGAATTAAGCGTCCAAGAAAATTTAAATTGGAATTAAAATTTTTTTTTTTCCTTTAAAGTTTCTTTTTCTTTTTCTTTTTCTTTTTCCTTTCAGCGTCCAAAAAAATTTAAATTAAAAACCGGTACAAAGAATTTTTTTTTTTTTTGCTCAAACGGCATTTGGAATGCCGAATCATGACGTCATCCGACGTCACCGAACGGCAATTGGAATGCCGTTACTTTTGTTAACCGCTTTGTTAATCCTTTCTCCATTTTTTTAATCCAGGTTAACTGAAGCTGACAGAGGGTGACATCATGAAACGGCATTTGAAATATCGTTTCGATGCTCAAAATACAAATAGTCGAAACTTGATGCCTTTTGTACAATTCTATTAAAGTTTAATACTTTTCTTGCAATTTTCTGCCTAAATATGACATCTTCCAAGGATTTTGTATCAAAGATGACTTGTCATAGAGATCCCCTGATTGACTTACTGAAAGCTACATGGACCTAAACCTAATTTGGCTCTCTTTTTCATTTTACTTTTAATTGTTTAGGCAGAAAGGAAGGAAAGAAAAAAAAAAAAAGAAGAATGGGGACAAGCACAAATTGATTTACTAGTCTCAGTTACATTGCCTTGACTTACTTTATGCCTAACAAAAAGCACACAGTCTCACCAAATTGTCTTCAACTAAAGCTTGAGGTCAAGATATCAATTGCTCTAAATTGAGTTTGCATTGTTCAGGACAATTCACAATAGCCGTAGGTATATTTAAATTTATTTTTAAAAAAACGCATAGCAATATCTTACTTTTGGACCTACGTGTGCAATGAAACTATCCACGTATAGGTAATTTGTCTACCTGTATGTTGTCTATAGTTGTTATTTCTACAAAGTAGGAGTCCAAAATTATAACTAGCGGCTGGAAATGCTTTCTAATAGTTCTATGTATCCCAAAAAAAAAAAAAATTGATCATGAACTTTATTCAAGTTATACTTAGACTTGAACACAACCATTTGTAAATTGAAATAAAAATTCAAACCTAACTTAGTTTTAAATTGCTGCTTTTAAAAAAAAAACTGATACAAAAACAAGTCCCAAAATTATATATATATATATATATATATATATGGAAACGGATCGGGATACCCGCCCGCGGAGCCCCGCCGAAGCCCCGCCCCCCCTGCACCATCGGATCGCGCGGGGCCCACGTGGGGCCCGCCCCCACCCGCGCGATCCAACGGCTAAGGATCGCGGGGGCTTCGGCGGGGCTCCGCGGGCGGGGCTCCCGAATGCGATGAAAGAAGCGAAGCACATTTACTTTCATGTTGAAATGTAAGTACAGTCCGGATGCGATGAAATACAACTCCTGGTGTGAGGAGAAAGAGAAATTATTATTTTTTAAAAAGTAAATAAAAACAGTCTCGATAAGCAATCCCAAATCCGTTTGCCTATCAGTTAACTTTTTTAATGTGGTTATTGGAATCTTTCAAAATACAAAAGAAGACAAGACAATAAGATGAACTTCTGTTTGTCATAGGAGACCAAGATCTGCTGTTCAAAGTTTTCGTGTACAAAAACAGTTGTTCCATCTATAGAAATGTAAATCATATCGATTGTATAAAAAAAAAAATTTTAAAACTGATGGAAACCTATAAGAATGTTTTGGTACACCAAATTAAAATTGAAAATAGAGAACTGTACAGATTAGAGGTGAAATCAGAATCTATGATTCCACTTTTAGTACTGAATAAAGCCCTAAAAAATCTAACATTTGTCAAAATATTCCATCATGTGCACTATTGCTGACACACCTACTCAAGATATTAGTTCCTTTATTCTTTTCCATAGTGTCGAGAAAGCTTCCACTAGGGGTGAGCAAAACTCGGTTTAAAACCGAAAACCGATCCGAACCGAACCGAAATAAGCTTTCGGTTCGGTTTTTTTTTAAACGGTTCGGTTGTCGGTTTAGAGGTTCGGTTTTTTTGGATTTTCGGTTCGGTTTTCGGTTTTTGGGTTCGGTTTTCGAACCGAACCGAAAACCGAACTTTAAAACCGGTTTATATATATATATATATATATATATATATATATATATATATATATATATATAAAACCGAAAAACCGATGAACCGAACCGAACCAATTCGGTTCGGTTCAGGTTCGGTTCTGAAACAATTCGGTTCGGTTCGGTTTTGATTTGGTCGGTTCGGTTTTGAGTTCGGTTTTAATTTTTTCGGTTCGGTTCGGACCGAACCGAACCGATGCTCACCCCTAGCTTCCACTAGTCTTGGTAGGTAGGCATATCATACAAGTAAATTGAGATACGAGTTCTCAATCTGTCTGAATCTTCCGGGATTATTTAAATTTCGTCATTAGTAAGGCGGTTCCGGTCAAATTCTAAGTGTGTATTTTACCATTAGCTATCATTTATTATATTGCATATATTAGATGTGTTAGCTCAAGTAATTAGTATGGTAAAAAAAATTCTAATAGGTAATATTTCAATTATACAACAAATATTTGTTTAGTCACGAACTTTATAAAAAAAAGAGACTAAATTGTTAGTCCCTTGACGTAAATATCAGATGAAAACTGTTGTGATTCGATTGCAACACTTCAACAGAAGGTGCAAAACAGAAATCCTAGGAGGATTCAAAAAACGAAAAATCTAAGAAGATTTTCGTAAATGTGACAAACGAAAAATCTAAAAAGATTTTCGTAATTGGAGAAAGCTGTTGGAGTGGGTGGGGTTCCAACCTATGAGAAGACCCCGGAGTGCGACGAGCGCCGTCCGATGTCGGAGAAGCTCGGGAAGTAGGCGACGGAGTTGCTGCTGCTGCTGCTGGAGCTGCTGGAAGCAGGGGATCCGAGTTCGGGCCGAACTCGGTCCCAGGCCGAGTTCTGGCCGAACTCGGTCTGGCCGTTCCAGGGTTTGGCCAGTAGGTGCTGGTTGTCCCACACAGAGTTCTGGCCGAACTCTGTGTCGTCGGGGGCTGAAGCGGATTTCTGGATGAGTTTTCATCATTGGATCTAATCCAACGGTCCAGGTTGGCTGCGGGATTAGGGAGTTATATTAGGATTTCCCAACCCTAATTTATAGTGCAACGTATTGGACAACACAAGTTAGAGAGAGGAAGGAGGCAAGAGTGCCATTACAACTTCGGAGAAGAAGACGGAGGATTGAAGGTCGCTGTTCGAAGGAGATCGTGTTCGGGTAATCTCTACTCGTCGTTCTCGCTCTTCGTAGCCTTGTAATCATTGTTCTTATCTCTGAGTGTTGTGGGGATCCGATTTGGATCGGGAGGAGTTTGTAGAGGGTGTAATTCTTCTATTCCATTAGTGGAGGCTTCTCAGGGTTGGACTCCGATCGTCCCGTGGTTTTTTTCCGCAAGGGTTTTCCACGTCAAAAATTCTCTGTGTCTGCGTGGATTGTTTTGTGTATTTGTTTTTGGGTTCGTGCGTTGTATTGCTCGGTCCTCTCGCAGGTACTCTCCGGTTTGGGGAAAGGTTTCTGCGTTTCTTTCCCAACAGAGTGGTATCAGAGCTTTGGGTTCAAAGGGTGTCAGGAGTTGACAGAGGAACCAGAGAGGAGAGATGGACGCGAAGCCGGTGCGCATGGTGAACCTTAATGGCACAAACTATCATTATTGGCGGAGCAAGATGAAAGATTTGCTATTTGTCAAGAAGCTGCATCTACCCGTATTTGTATCCGAGAGGCCCAGTGATAAATCCGAGGAGGACTGGACATTCGAGCACATACAGGTGTGTGGGTACATAAGGCAGTTTGTTGATGAGAACGTGTACAATCACGTTGCCAATATTGAGCACGCGAAGACGTTGTGGGATAAGCTGGAATCCTTGTATGCGAAGAAGACCGGGGTAAACAAGTTGTTCCTGATCCGAACGATGATGGGTCTGCGGTACAAGGATGGGACGTCTATTTCGGATCACTTGAGTGAGTTCCAGGGTGTGGTTGACCAGCTATCTTCTATGGGAGTCAAGTTCGACGACGAAGTTCAGGGACTGTGGCTGCTGTGTACTTTGCCAGACTCGTGGGAGACCGTACGAGTATCTATGATCGCTTCTGCTCCAGAGGGCATGGTCAGTCTGGAGTTTGCCAAGAGCGGGGTGTTGAATGAAGAGATGCGGAGACGTTCTCAGGGCACTTCATCTACATCCCATCACTCAGAGGCACTTGTTTCAGAGAGCCGCGGAAGGGGCAAAAGCAGGGGTCCAGGTGGTGGCAGAGACAAGAGCAGAGGGAAGTCCAAGGGTCGTTACGAGGACTCAGAGTGTTACCATTGCGGTAAGAAGGGCCATATCAAGCGAAATTGTTTCGCTTGGAAGAGAGAGAAGAAGGGCAACAAGGGGAAGCAAGAAGAGAACACTACAGCGGCGGCCTCGGTGCATGGAGGCGATGTGATCGTCGTAGGTGATGAGGTCATTACTAACCTCGCCTGCGATGATAATTCTTGGCTGGTGGACTCAGGGGCTTCAGCACATGTATCTCACAATAGGGCACTGTTTGCCACTTACACGACAGGCGACTGCGGCGTGTTGAAGATGGGCAACGGAGATGTGTCGAAGGCGGTTGTCGTTGGAGATGTGCATTTGAGAACGAAGAGGGTGCGGTTCTTGTTCTCAAGGATGTTCGTCATATCCCTGATATCCGTTTCAACCTGGTGTCGGTTGGAAGGTTGGATGACGAGGGATTCTTCAGTCTCTTCGGGAACAGTCAGTGGAAGCTTTCCAGAGGTTCGATGGTGATTGCCAGAGGAAGCAAGAAGTCCGGTCTCTACTATATGGAGGGGAGCGCAGAGGGGGCACAGGAGGTGAACGCAGTCAGTGATGCGTCTACCGAGTTGTGGCACAGGCGGCTTGGCCATATCAGCGAGAAGGGAATGAGCTACTTGGTGAACAGGAAAGTGATTCCGGGGATCAAGTCTACAAAGTTGGAGAAATGCACGCACTGTTTAGCTGGGAAGCAAAATAGGGTGTCTTTCCAAAGTCACCCAAGTTCGAGGAAGCCGGCGTTGCTCGAGTTGATTCACTCGGATGTCTGCGGTCCTATGAAGGTAAAATCTCTTGGTGGTGCTTCTTACTTTGTGACTTTTATTGATGACTGTTCCAGGAAGGTTTGGGTCTATGCCTTAAAGACCAAGGATCAGGTACTGCCTACTTTCAAGGAGTTTCAGGCCTCTGTTGAAAGGGAGACGGGCAAGAAGTTGTTGTGTGTTCGGTCCGACAATGGCGGCGAATACATCGGTCCCTTTGATGCGTATTGCAGAGAGCAAGGGATACGACACCAGAAGACTCCGCCAAAGACACCTCAGCTCAATGGTGTAGCGGAGCGTATGAACAGGACACTGATGGAGAGGGTGCAATATTTGCTGTCAGAAGCAAACTTGCCGGGCAGTTATTGGGGTGAGGCTCTTCTCACAGCTGCTTATATTATTAATTTGTCTCCTAGTGCTCCTTTGCAGGGTGATGTGCCTGACAAAGTATGGTACGGCAAAGAGCCGTCATACAATCACCTGCGGGCGTTTGGTTGTAAAGCCTTCGTACATGTACCGAAGGACGAGAGGACCAAACTTGAGCCGAAGACGAGGCGATGCGTCTTTGTTGGCTATGGTCGGGATGAGTTTGGCTATAGACTCTACGACCCAGTGGAAGGAAAGCTCTACAGAAGTAGGGACGTGGTGTTCGTCGAGGATCAGACCATGACCAACACTCAGGATTCCGAGACGCCTTCTGAGGCTAAGGAATTGCCTGAGTTAGAGTCATTTCGCTTCGAGCAGTTTCCAGAGGACATCGCAGAGGATCCAGTTATGGGGGAGCCGGTACATGGAGTTGCTCCCAACCTTGATCATCAGCCTGCTGATGGTGGTCAGGGTGTCCCTCAGGAGGATGAGCATGCCGGAGAGGTAGTTCCTGAAGGGGCGGAGGCTGTCGGTATACAGCCAGCACCAGTGGCTCCACTGAGAAGGAGTGACAGGGATCGTCGACCATCTACGAGATACTCACCGGATGAGTATGTGCTATTGACTGACGGGGGAGAGCCCGAAAGTTTCGCAGAGGCTATGGAAGACGAACACAGGCAGGAGTGGATGGTGGCTATGCAGGAGGAGATGAGTTCCTTGCACACCAATTCCACTTATGATCTGGTGCAATTGCCAAAGGGCAAGAAGGCTTTGAAGAATCGATGGGTGTTCAGAGTGAAGCAGACGGATGATGCTACTCGCCCTCGATACAAAGCGAGGCTGGTAGTCAAAGGCTACGGTCAGCGGAAAGGCATAGATTATGATGAGATCTTTTCGCCTGTCGTCAAGCATTCGTCTATCCGGGTGGTGCTAGCATTAGCAGCCAGTTTCGACTTGGAGGTCGAGCAGATGGACGTGAAGACGGCATTCCTCCACGGTGATCTTGAGGAGGAGTTGTACATGGAGCAGCCAGAGGGATTCTGTGAGAAGGGCAAGTCATATTTGGTCTGCCGGTTGAGGAAGAGCTTGTATGGTCTGAAGCAGGCTCCGAGGCAGTGGTACAGGAAGTTCGAGTCGTTTATGGGGAGCATGGTTATGCACGGACGACGTCGGACTATTGTGTATTTGTGAGGTATTTTGCCGATGATGATTTTATCATTTTATTGCTCTATGTTGATGATATGCTATTAGTGGGTCGGAATGCCACTAGGATAGCGGAGTTGAAGCGCCAACTGGGCGCGGCCTTCTCTATGAAGGATTTGGGCGCAGCGAAGACTATTCTTGGGATGGAGATCATCCGAGAGAGAGAGAGTCCAAGCTGCTACACTTGTCCCAAAAGAAGTACATTCACCGGGTACTTCAGCGTTTCGGGATGGACGGGTCGAAGAAAGTGAGTTCCCCCCTCGCGGCTCACTTTAAGCTCACTGAGGAACAGTGTCCATCTACCGAGGACAAAAAGGAAGATATGGAGCGGGTTCCATATGCCTCAGCTGTGGGAAGCCTGATGTATGCTATGGTGTGTACGAGGCCAGATATTGCTCATGCAGTTGGTACGGTTAGCAGGTATCTTTCAAATCCTGGAAGGGTACATTGGAGTGCGGTCAAGTGGA
Organism: Iris pallida; assembly: GCA_029216955.1. NCBI lineage: Eukaryota > Viridiplantae > Streptophyta > Magnoliopsida > Asparagales > Iridaceae > Iris > Iris pallida. The sequence continues at coordinate 1,216,412 of JANAVB010024200.1, read as the reverse complement.
TTCTACGTTATCTTCAGGGCACTGCTGGTTGGAGACTTTCCTTTGGTGGTGACGAGCCGAAGCTGGTTGGGTATACCGACGCTGATATGGCTGGAGATGTAGACACGAGGCGATCGACTTCGGGCTACGTGATGATGTTTGCGGAAGGAGCAGTATCGTGGCAGTCGCGGTTGCAGAAGTGTGTTGCCTTGTCGACGACAGAGGCAGAGTACATTGCGGTGACGGAGGCTTGCAAGGAGCTGTTGTGGATGAAGAAGCTGCTGCAGGAAATGGGACTGAAGCAAGAGCAGTATACTTTGCTTTGCGACAGTCAAAGTGCGATCCACCTTGTGAAGAATCAGACGTTTCATAGCCGGTCCAAGCACATCGAGACCCGGTATCATTGGATACGGGATGTGGTTGAGAAGAAGGACGCGGAGCTTGAGAAGGTGCATACAGATGACAACGGAGCTGATATGTTCACGAAGATTCTACCAAGGGGAAAGTTTGAGTACTGCAGGCAGGTCGTCGGGATGACAACATCCTCCCCATAGTTGTGAAGGGGGAGATTTGTTGGAGTGGGTGGGGTTCCCAACCTATGTGGAGAAGACCCCGGAGTGCGACGAGCGCCGTCCGATGTCGGAGAAGCTCGGAAAGTAGGCGACGGAGTTGCTGCTGCTGCTGCTGGAGCTGCTGGAAGCAGGGGATCCGAGTTCGGGCCGAACTCGGTCCCAGGCCGAGTTCTGGCCAAACTCGGTCTGGCCGTTCCAGGGTTTGGCCAGTAGGTGCTGGTTGCCCCACACAGAGTTCTGGCCGAACTCTGTGTCGTCGGGGGCTGAAACGAATTTCTGGATGAGTTTTCATCATTGGATCTAATCCAACGGTCCAGGTTGGCTGCGGGATTAGGGAGTTATATTGGGATTTTCCAACCCTAATTCATAGTGCAACGTATTGGACAACACAAGTTAGAGAGAGGAAGGAGGCAAGAGTGCCATTACAACTTCGGAGAAGAAGACGGAGGATTGAAGGTCGCTGTTCGAAGGAGATCGTGTTCGGGTAATCTCTACTCGTCGTTCTCGCTCTTCGTAGCCTTGTAATCATTGTTCTTATCTCTGAGTGTTGTGGGGATCCGATTTGGATCGGGAGGAGTTTGTAGAGGGTGTAATTCTTCTATTCCATTAGTGGAGGCTTCTCAGGGTTGGACTCCGATCGTCCCGTGGTTTTTTCCGCAAGGGTTTTCCACGTCAAAAATTCTCTGTGTCTGCGTGGATTGTTTTGTGTGTTTGTTTTTGGGTTCGTGCGTTGTATTGCTCGGTCCTCTTGCAGGTACTCTCTGGTTTGGGGAAAGGTTTCCGCGTTTCTTTTCCAACAAAAGCCTGATGGAGTGTTTAGAACACCGGCGCTCAAAGCTAGATCCGCCCACACGGTCAGCTTCCAGGAACCAGCAAGTTCAAAAGAACTCTGAAACGCTCTGCCAATCTGCTCACGGACGGACTCCTTGAAAAACTGCAAACTCACAAGTGGTGCCTACACAGAAGCTCTCTTCTCTCTTCGTGAAAAATTTTATCAAAACGTACAGCTCCTGATAGAGAAGAGAGACTCTATATATAAGCTCTCTATGTAACTGCCCAGATCCGGAATGTGCGCGACGTTTGAATGTCAGATCCGAAATTATCGGATCCGTATCGCACGATACAAAACGGTTCAGTTACAACATGCGCGTCACTGAGCGCCAATGTGCGCGAGCACCATGTTGCGCCACTGCGCATAGGGGTGAGCAAAAGGTCGGTTCGGTTCAAACCGAACCGTAAATCCTAAAACTGACCATGAAACGAACCTATATATTTTAAAACCGACCCGAACCATTTTAATCCAAAACCGATCCGAGCCGAACCGTTCTAAATCGGTTCGGTTTGTTCGGTTATTTCGGTCCTTGGGCCTTGCTTTAAATAGGCCGATTTATGGGCCAGTGTATACAAATTTAACCCGAAAAATAAATTTATGATGCCAAAACTGGGCTCATATATCCAGTTCTAGCAAAATACAGTCCAAAAAATAATTGAAGCAAATTTATGATGCCAAAACATGGCCCATATACGCCAAAACAGGGCCCATACATCCAGTTCTAGCAATTTAGCAAATTTATGATGCCAACTTTTAACAATGCAAGCAAATTTACTGATGCCAATTTCTAATGCCAACTTTTAACAATTCCAGCGAATATACAATCCAGAAAATAATCCAATCCAAGCAAATAGCAAGCCACAAAATAAGATAGAAACAATACAGCAGATTGATACAATAAATTTCACTTTCCAGTTTACAAACCAATACAGAAGATGGAAACAAAATTGCATGTTTCCAGACCAAGGATCCATGCTAGTGATGCCACTTTACTGTTTTCAAATCTATTGTTCAAATGCCCTGCACAAAAAAGAGAGGAAGAAGAAAAATGTGGCTCAGATGGCTTATTTATGCATCATATTATGATGCCATGTAGTATCAATTACACTTTCTCAAGCCCTACTCATCATTGCCACTTTCTCATTATATATGTCAATAAAATTTTAAAGAATAAACAATAAATAAACTGGCATTAATAAATAAACAAGCCTTCTTGCCAATGGCTGCAACGAGTGCCTCGCCATTGCAAGTATTTATAATATATGCCTCGCCAGAGTCCTCATTCCTCAATGGCTGCAATAATTTACTCTGCACACTGCACACTGCACACTGCACACACTGTTATACAAAATATAACAGCAAGTCCAACTCCAAAATACTAAGAACAGCAAGTATATTGAACAAGTCCAACTCCAAAATACAAATGTGATATTGAACAGCAAGTATATTGAACAACAAGTATACTAAGAACAGCAAGTATATTGAACAAGTAGCAAGTAGCAAGTCCAAGTGTCCAACATATTACAAAATACAAATGTCACAGTAGCAGGTCTAGGTTGTCTAGCAAGTAGAAAGTAGCAAGTGTCCAACTCCAACATATTACAAATGTCCAACTCCAAAATATTACAAAATTAAAATATGACAGCAAGTCAGCAAGTGCAACTCCAAAATACAGTAAGAACATCACAGCATCAAGTAGATAGTAGGAGGTCCAACATATTACAAAATACTTGTACCATTGTGACAGCAGCAAGTCTAGCCAAAAGAACAACAAGTAGAACTCCAAAATACAGTAAGAACAGCAAGCATTTTACCCATTTTAAGTGTAGCAGGAAATAAAAATCTGACAGCAAGTCTAGCAAGTCTCAAACCTTGCTTGTAGACGTTGATTCCACCGTTAAGTTACCCAAAGCTAAATGAAAGAATCAACGAACGACGTTATAACAAAAAACATTATGTACAAAAGTAATGCAATAAAATTCAAAGTCAAAACATATTACCCATTTCAACTTTATACATGTCTTCGAAGTCCTCTTCAATAATAGATACTATGGGTCGATCGGATGGCCCCCGGAACCAATCTTGACAACAAATAAGGGCTTCGGCAATTTTTGGAGTCAAAGAACTCCTATACACATCAAGGACACGACCACCCATACTAAAAGCGGACTCGGACGCCACGGTAGATATGGGAACGGCTAACACATCTCGAGCCATCTTTGAAAGGATAGGAAAACGAGGAGAATTAAGCTTCCACCATCCCAATATATTGAAATCATCATCATCATCATCATCATTGTCACTCCACGATCCCCAATATACGTATTCTTTCATAAATTCTGTACATGGTGTCTGTATTTAGCATGAGCATAATTCTATTATTTATGGTTAGAGGATGATTAGGGATTAGGATTTTTAAGCCAACCCCTATTTATATTCTCTTCCTCACTCTCTCTCCTCATTCACTCTTCCCATTTATTTCCCTCAACCACCCACAGGCAAGTACAACTTGCTCAAAAGTGGAGATTAGTGCATTTTTCCTTTCTTGATTTTTACTTGATTTTATTTGTCTACGTTGTTCATCTCTTCATTCTCTACAAGTTTAGTTCTTAAAGTTTTGATTTTAATGGCTAGATTTATGTAGATCTAAGTTCCTAAAACTAGGGTTTCATGGCTTTGATCTATCAAACTTGGCTATTTTCGAAAACCAATGGTCCTATGTTGTAGGAAATTTGATTGTATACAATTTTGACCTTTTGAAAGTTAGATTTTGACTTGTTTTGAGGAAGTTGTGGCCAAAACAATATTGGACTTCTCCTAGTTTTGTTTGTGCTGGTTCTGGCAGGGATGATGAATAGTTTCCTTCGGCCGCATGAGCATTCCCAGCCGCATAAGCAATTACAGCCGCATAAGCAATTGCAGCCGCATGAGCATTCCCAGTCGCATAAGCAATTGCAGCCGCATAAGCAATTGCAGCCGCATTAGCATTTGGTCCGCATAAGCATTTCCCAGCCGCATGCGATCGTACCGCATGGTGCTGGGGAGTTTCGGTCGCATAAAGCCTTCGCAGCAGCATAATACTTCGCAGCCGCATGAGCTCATTGCCACATGAACTCTGAACTTCTGAGCCGCATGGCACTGCCCTCCCACTGTCGCATATGCAAGATTTCTATTTGAGCCGCATAGGCTATGGTTCCATTCCCTAGTCATATAAGATCTATCCTCATTGCCGCACGGACTTTCTTTCCTTCGGCCGCATGAGTTCCTTAGCCGCATGGCTTGACTGAGCCGCATATTCCAGCCGCATATGCCCGATTTCCTGAGCCGCATAAGCCATTCCCTTCCTTGCCGCATAGGCCTTAGCCGCAAGGTCATTACCGCATATGCTGTTGATTCTGGGTCGTATAAGACCACATATTCCAGCCGCATAGGCCTGCTGTTCTGAGCCGCATGTGCCCCATCCGTCCTGAGTCGCATGTGCACTGTATATTCCAGCCGCATGAGCCCTGACCGTATGTTCCTTGTATCTTAGTCCTCATTTCTAATCTGACTACCTATGTGATGACTGGATAACCCTATGTATGTATTGAGGTACAATCTATGTGAGCACCGAGGTGCTATCCTATGCGCCAAGTGTTCCTACGTGATACCTGCCAGTACCTCCAAGAGTCCAGCATTTACATAGTGAATGGTCGGTAGCCATGACGTGGTATGTATTGTGTGTTGCATTACACCAAGAAGGGGGTACATATGTATGACTCCTTGAGCCAGTACGGATCCCTTCTTGGGGTACTCGTACAATGTACGACATCTAGAGGAGTTGACATGTGACCACGACGTGTGAACTCTGAGGATAACCTAGGGATTAATTAGGCAACTAACTTGGTAGATGTATTGGGTGGGAAGAATCTCGAGATCGTGCCATACTGGCCACCCCAGGTTCAGTCCTGACGTGTCGGTTGGCCGCCACGGATATGGTTTTATTCGTCTATAGCGGATGGCTATATCCGACCTCTACGAGCTATGTGTTATATGTTTTAGCGCGGTGGCCCTCCGGGGGACTGGTGCATAATCAATGTGTTATATGTCTTATGGTTTGGCTAGCCTTGCTGGATTGACACGATCTAAGGATTCCTTTAATCAGTATCGCGGGATTAACTCCGCCAAATATAGAATGCCACAGGAATGAATGGCCGCTTGAAAAACGACTTGACTGTGCTTGAGCCTTCCATTAGTAGCCGAGGAACATGGACCGTTATGGTGCGTGGTCCAACCCATGTTCTTGTTTGATTGTTGGATTGGTCTATCGTGCTAGGACAGGCTGTGGATCGAGGTTACGACCGGAAGCTTTTATTATTATTTGTATTTTATGCTTGGGTTTTATCTCACACTTTTGTGCTCCCTTGTGTTACTTGCTATTCGGGGCTGACCCCGCTGGTTTGTTTGGCCAGATCACGTAGCAGAGCCTGAGGATCCGACCTTCTTCCCTGACGTCAATGGTGCATACTAGGAGCATGGCTGGCGGGGGACTCAAGTGGGTTTCTTCTCTACCACTTTAGTATCTTTACTTATGGTCTGGCGTTTAGCCACCGGCACCTGTTTAGCCGGCTAATCTGAACATTTTGTCTTATATAATTTGTACTTAAATCATACTGCAGCTGAATATAATTAAGTACTTTTGACTCTCTGGACTAGCTAACTTATAAAGCTAGATCCTCATGACCATTTTGATGAAGCATCGGGACGTCTTACTGCTTTATCTCATATGTTCATTAATTGATATTTTCTTGCTTTGAATGATAGAGACATAGATGTTCTGCGTGACCATAGGAGACTTGAGTGTAGCACGCACCCCCTTGTCTCTTGATAGCCACGATTGTCGTATGACATTTGTATACCTCATATGGAGTAGCTGGCCTAGTCCGTCTCCGTATTTCGGTACTAGAACGTGACAAGGTTTTATTGGTGGCCCATGCAGGTCTGATTTTTAGACTTGTGGGGTGTTACTATTATAGGAGTCTCAATCAAAACTTGTTCCCTTTGAACCTCTTGCCTCGATTTCTCTTTCCTTACCTTGATTGATAACCTGAATTGCATCCTCGAATCTTCCTCGTCCTGTTAATTAATATCATGTACCTTTCCCTATAGGGGTGCTTCTTTCTCAGTAGCAGGCGAGGCCCACATGGAGGAACATCCAGTAGAGCATGGCTCGATAGGGCAGCAACCGGAAGGAATATATTCTCCTGACTAGATCCGAGTGGAAGTGATATTAGAGCCAGTGGAACCGCAGGTTCTATAAACTTCTGCACCCCCAGCGACAACAGCAGCGACTCCAGTACCTGATGCTGCAGCACTTCTGGAGGTCATCCGAGGATTCCTGGCCACTCAGCAGCGTCAGGTGGCAGGCCATCAGTAACAGCAGACCCGACAGCAGGAACAAAATGTACTACTGAATCAGTGTTTGCCATTGATTATCGAAAGAACAGAACAGTTTTATGGGAGGACTGAACTTTGATTCACAATACAGACTCATTCGTACAAAGAGAGCCTAGGAACAAAACCTAAGAAAAGCAATCTAAGTACAACTGTTTACTTTTTCTTGGGGGGTGGCGCTAGAGGCTCGGGAGAGTGCTATCAACTCTGCCTTACTCCTTCGACGATTGGACGTAGCTTCTGTTCTGGCGAGGAAATGCTCTCTGTGTATGTGGGGGTTGCTAGTCTCTATGCTCGGGCTCTGTGTGTGTGTAACTCTGTGTGTTTTTGCAAGGGAATAGCACCTTGCTATTTATAGGAATTGTGATGAGCGGGGTGTGCAGTAACTGCGCCTTAAAAAGTGGACGGCTGGGGATTGGTTAAGATTAACCTTGATCTGTTTGTTGGAAATCAATCTGGGCTGTTGAGTTGGTTGGAATAAATCTACATTGTTATGATTTATTGGTTGCAATAAATTCGAGTGGATAAGTCTTAGTCAATCTTCTGCCACTGTCCCAACTGCCATTTATGCTGCGAGCCGCATGAACGGGACGTCCTGGTAGAGCCGCATGAGTGCATAAAGGTGGCCCCCAACTGAGTCGCATGTGGGTGGCCCCCACAATCGAGCCGCATAAAGGTGGCCCCCTATCTGAACCGCATAAGGGTGGCCCCCTCAACTGAGCCGCATAAGGGTGGCCCTCCATCTGAACCGCATAAGGGTGGCCCCCACAATTGAGTTGCATGAAAGTCTTTGAAGCGATCCGCATAAGGAGCTTTGGAATTGGTGGATCGTGCCAGCTATAAAGATTTTTTTCGTCTCTCTAGGAGCACGTCATTATGTCAGAGTCATCATTTTACCTTTACGTCAGAGCTGTCAATCCTTTGTGTCAGAGCATTTAATGAGCCAGCGACACAGAGTAGTTACGGCTATCTGTAGAGGCCTATTTTTGAACCGCATAGGCCCACGAGGCTTTCTCCGAGCCGCATGGAGCTCTAAGGGACTTTCGAGCCGCATGAAGCTCTAAAGGATTTTTGGGCCGCATGAAGCTCTAAGGGACTTTTGAGCCGCATGAAGCTCTAAAGGATTTTTGGGCCGCATGAAGCTCTAAAGGATTTTTGAGCCGCATGAAGCTCTAAGAGATTCTTGAACCGCATGAGACTCCCTATGTTTTGAGCCGCATGGACTTTTCTGTTCTTTTCCATGCTTCTACAAGACCCCCTTCAAAGTTTTCAATTTGTAAAAATTGAAATACTTTGAATAAGAAGCATGCCGCATAGACTTCTCTGGCCGCATAGGTTTTTCTGGCCGCATGGATTGCTCTGGCCGCATAGACTGCTCCGACCGCATAGACTGCTAAGGCCGCATACTGTCCTTCATGCTACGTAGGCGTCTCATCATTTGCTCTTGATTTGCTTTGATTTAAAACCGTCTTTTGGGTAGGATCCCAAGAGTCGGTATTAAATATTTGGATTTGCCTTGATGATTCTGAGTATGCTTTTTTGCATGAGGGGGGATAAAATCCCAAGAGTCGATTTTATCTTTGAGGCAGCACATAATCCGAAGAACCGATCGGTCTACGATCCCCCTGTCTGCCTATAAATATGAGTAATTTTTAGAGAGAGACTCTTTACTTTCTTCTCTTGTTCAAGCCTTCTTGCCCTAGTTGCCATCTCTTATTCTCCTTCGATCACCAATGGCTCCCAAGACTTCCTCCAGCGCTGCGGCGAAGGGTAAAGGAGCGGCTTCCTCGTCGACTGTGGCGTCCACAGTTCATACCGACGTTCACCCCGCCATTGATGGTAAGAATGTTGGGAGAAATTGTATGAACTCAAAACCCTAACCATCATGGCTACGCCGTATATTTTATGCGCAGGCCTTCTTCGCCTTCATTGAACTGTTAAAGTTCATTATGATGAATTCGTATACTGTGCTATATGTGCCGCATGTATATCTCATGTCCAAACCGCATGGGGGTATGCCTCATGTTCGAGCCGCATGAGAGTCATCTTGTGGCCGCATAAGCACGTTGCAAAGTGGGTTGCATGAAGACCCATCTAACAGTGTGTCACGACCCGCACCCAATGTAAGGGCACGAGAAGTAACGAACGCCCAGCCTACGCCGCAGTATCGGCGGTAGAACGCTGTCCTGAGTCACCATATCTAACACAATCTAAATAAACTATGAATAGAGAGTAAAATGATACGTAACTCAATCACAATACTATGATGGAATAGAAGAAGAATCTCAATAGAGTCACAATAAAAGTCTAGGTGTAAACCACCAGAAATAATCTCAAGTACAACTCATAAAGTCTCAAACAAAAAATATAAATAAAGTACTAAGTCTTAGCTAGACTATGGGCAAGTCCTCAGCGACTGTGGGATCCTCCTGTGGGTCCACGTCGCCAGTGTCATCTAAGCCAATGCCATAATAAGTAGGACAATACTCCTCATCATCACTTGTAAAATTTTCAACATGCCCAGTCAGGACGGAACGAGCACATATCTCTCACAACAGTTCATATCAGGAATGGACATATAAAGCAAGCTATAGAAAACTATACATGAATCGCTGTAAAGAGAAATCAACAAGAGAGAAGATATAAGCTGAGATATAATATGATAAATAAAGAATATAACCTTCTACGTGAATCAGAGCACGAATTGGTTATGTAAACAGCTTGGGTTGCACATGGATACAGCTATGGAATGCACATGGATACCTACTGGGGATAATGATCACATAACCAACTACACTCTCCCTGCCCCCAACCAATACACAAGGATCAAAGCATGTTATGTTATTGCACATGGATAACAACTACTGTATACATAGAGCTCATATGGTCATGAGTGTACATGAATGACATATGAGTGCACATGGATAAATGTGAATACATGGAGTACATGATGACCATGATAAAGTACATGAACATGACATACTCGATGTATCCGAGGGATTACATCGCATGAAAAGATCCAGAGGGTACTGATCCGTGTGAACGTCGTGTCAGCATCAAGTATACTAGTCTATAACAAGAGTACATATCCAAAGAAGCATGAAAAGATCAGAGAATGTACTCGCCTGGCAATTCGAACTACTGATGATGAAAAGTGACTGGACTGGAGTAATAAGATCCTATTTAAAACAACCACATGTCATAATACAGTCTAAAATATCATAAGGAATACCTTCAATGCAATTTCTACATGATTTGGGTCAATCTAAGTCAAAGTCAACCTTGGGTCAACTTTGGTCAACCAAACTAGTCAACTAGGTCAAAGTTTTGGTCAACTAGTCTATAAGTCAATTTTTAGGTCAATACTAGTCCTAGAGTTGATTTTGGGTATTGTGTTGGTGTTATCTTAGGTCCAAGAAGCCTAATCCTAACAACCAATGAAATTCAAGTAATACTACCCTAACTCATAGTACCCTATATCTAATATCTATACTTTAGACTAGCATATACCAAGACTCTAGTCTAGGTATTTCTTAGTAAATTCTAGCTTTAGAAAATAGGAAATCTCAATGCTAAACTCTATTTTAACTTCAACCCACTATTTAACTATCAACTAACAAAACTAACTAAACTAACTAAACTAAACTTGGCATTAACAATTCAGCTAACAACCAACTAACTGAACTCAGCATTAACTGAAATCAAATCCATCAAATATCTGTTATAGGAAGTACCTATTTCCTTGATACTCTATTTAGGTATAAACCTGAATACTCAATACCTAAACCCAAAACTCTACCACAGCCTCTCCATGATGCCAAGCTAGCATGATACTCCTCTAGGTAGGATCATACATGATCTATAGGCTCTGATTAATATAGGAATTACATTGAAAATTGAAACTGGGACATATCAACAAAACTGAAACATGAAAGGGAAGAAACTGGAACATTGAACTAACCCGAGCAAATCCTATGGTTAACCCGATTTGAACACAGCCCTGTCCTTGATGCAAACTACATGTAATCTCTTAGGTAGGGTCAAATAGGATTTGTATGTTTGGTTTATACAGAATATAACATCGAAACTGATGGGAACAAGTTTAATTTCTGAACAGTTAAAGCTGGAATATTGAAACTAACCCGATACTCAAACATACCACCTAACATGACTTAAACATCGAAAAAACCCAATGATGTTCGAACCCAAAGGTTGGTAAAGTGTCAAGTGTTTGAACATGAGGTGCAGGTGTCATTGTGTCCAAGAAATAGGACACGAATTGTCCAGGATACGTGCGTGCCCAAACTGGGATCCAGTTCTCGTGCACGCGTGTCACGCGACCTAGGGCTTGACACAGATCGAAATAGGACACGTGGTTGCTCGTACACGTAGCCCACCCATAGGGCTACATGCTCACATGTCTGCACTAGCCGTACGACACGTGTCCGAGTCGTAAGACGTGCGTATCAGACGCCGCAATCTCACGTACGTACGACAGGCCAAAATCGATGCCACGTCGATTTCTCCCTCGATTCTCCACGAAACCCCACCAAAATTTTCGAGCACTATGTCAGTCATGGCCCCTAGCTACTCACCAATTTTCTCGCATCGAATCTCCGTGTCCATCGAGAACGGACACGGCAGTAGCAGGACACGCGCGCGGTCCCCGTGCTGCGCGTGCGTGTCCAGTTTTGGACACGAAAATGTGTCGATTCTAGCACAAACCTAGGGTTAGGAATCCCTACATATAGGGCTATCAAAACGTGAAATTAGTTTGCAATAATAACAGAATTGATTTCTAAGAGACAAATCATCGAACACGTTTAACCCTAAACCGATACGTGTCCGAAACGCCTATCAAACAGACACAAAACTTAACCAAACTTCATGGGTGGGTCTAGGGTACCTAGATACATGCTACTATGAAGAAAAGTCAAGAGAAACTATAGTGTTTGGGTATTTACCTATTGAGAGTCAAAGTATCAAAGAAACTGATTCCTCGATCAATGAGACAACCAGTTTCCACCGAGCAAACGCCTCCAACTCCTTGCTAGCAATGCTCCAGCAAATTCTCCTCCTTTCCACGATAACAACGCACTTCATTTAAGATGAAACGGAGGTCGGATGAGAAAGTTAGGGTTTTGGAGAGCTGGAAACTAGGGTTTTGTAAAGGGGGTGTCCATACTAATGCAATGCTTATATAGAAAAGGGGGGTTTCCTGTTTTGGCCGGCCAGGCTACTCCTACTAGGGTTAGGGTTGGTTCATGGGCCCCTCTACTCTATCTAAATTGAGTTAAGCCCACTAACAGAAAGGCTAAAAAGGCCAATTAATTAAATAGCCTAAAAATGGTCAAATGGCTTTCTAAATTAAACCAAAATATAAAATAAATTCTAATTAGCTAAATAATCCTCATATGTCATGCTTAGTCTCTAATGTGGATTTTCTAAGGTTAAACCAAATGCTAAAACAAACATAAGCCAAAAATATCTAGAAAATCACAAAATGACTAAAATGGCTAAAATGACTAAAATACCCTTATTTCAAAAAGTGGGCGACGCGGCGATGAAGGTGGCGGAGCACGGCGGCTGGAGGTGGTGCGGGGCTGTGGGTGAGCTTGGTGGTGGCGGAAATGGCGATGTGGAGTTGGGGGAGGAGGAGAATGGAGGAAGGGAAATAGATGTGGAGTAGTGGCGGCTGAGCTCGCCGGGGTGGTGGCCGACGACGCTCGGCCGGGAGGAGGTCGGTGGTGATCCAGGGGGAGTCGGGCCAGCAATGGAGGGGTGTTGGGTGTGAAGGAGGGGATGAAGTGTAGGATGTGCTGTGCATGGTGTGTTGTTTTGTTGTGTGTGTAGAAATAATTCAAGGAGAGAGAAAGAGAGGATAAGAGAGAGAAAAAGTTGCTTTCCAAATATTTAGGGCCGGCCATGTGGGAGTGTGGGAAATGCATGGAAATTAATGGTGAGAATTTATTTGGGGAATCAAGTGGCTAGGAATTAAATGGAGAAAAATAGGTTATTCTTATGGAAATTAATTAAATAAAAATTCCCAATAAATATAGAAAAATATGTAGGAGGGTACTCGATATTTTTGGGCAATAAAATATGAGGGTGTTACGATGGAGGGTAGCACAAAGCTGGACTGGACTCGGTAGAGCCGGATTGGATCAAAACTGGATATTGTGCAAAAATAGAATTAAAATTAGGTGTCGATGATCATGAGTGAATAAGTAGCACATAGGGATTCCAATAAATGGGACACAAGTGGCGGATGGGTAGTAGGCTCAAAGTAGGCCATGTCCATAGTTGGGGCTGACTGGTTTTGGTCGACAGGGGACCCACAAATCGAGTTGGAAAATGAATGTGACGCCGTGGAGTAAAATAAAATCGGATCACGCGTCAGGAAAGTTGTACGAAGCAAATGGAGCACAAAATGACGTGAATGAGTGGGAAACGAAGGTCATGGGTGACGAGCGTCTCGAGTAGATCATCAATGAGGAGTTGGTTTCAAGAAACTGACTGGTCTTGCGCTCCAAAATTAAAAGTCACGGTAACGTGCTAAAAATGATCAAGGAAAATAGTGGGAAAATCAATTAATAATCAAACGGTCTAATTCGACCCGAAGTTCAGCGAAGCAAAAGAGCACAAGGGAACAAGTTTAGGTGGGACACCATATACCGTCATGAAGGTAATCGTGTCCACTCCAAAACTCGTAAAGAAGATTTCCAGAGTTGAACATCCCTGATACTCCAAATATCTATGGCACGGGAAAGTACACTTAGGAAAATAACAGAATAAATTATTTATCAAACCAATCAATCAGAAATAAAATAAAATGAAAAAAAATTAACCCGAAATTCAGGGTGCTCACACAAGTCCTCAGCGACTGTGGGATCCTCCTGTGGGTCCACGTCGCCAGTGTCATCTAAGCCAATGCCATAATAAGTAGGACAATACTCCTCATCATCACCTGTAAAATTTTCAACATGCCCAGTCAGGACGGAACGAGCACATATCTCTCACAACAGTTCATATCAGGAATGGATATATAAAGCAAGCTATAGAAAACTATACATGAATCGCTGTAAAGAGAAATCAACAAGAGAGAAGATATAAGCTGAGATATAATATGATAAATAAAGAATATAACCTTCTACGTGAATCAGAGCATGAATTGGTTATGTAAACAGCTTGGGTTGCACATGGATACAGCTATGGAATGCACATGGATACCTACTGGGGATAATGATCACATAACCAACTACACTCTCCCTGCCCCCAACCAATACACAAGGATCAAAATCATGTTATGTTATTGCACATGGATAACAACTACTGTATACATGGAGCTCATATGGTCATGAGTGTACATGAATAACATATGAGTGCACATGGATAAATGTGCATACATGGAGTACATGATGACCATGATAAAGTACATGAACATAACATACTCGATGTATCCGAGGGGATAACATTGCATGAAAAGATCCAGAGGGTACTGATCCGTGTGAACGTCGTGTCAGCATCAAGTATACTAGTCTATAACAAGAGTACATATCCAAAGAAGCATGAAAAGATCAGAGAATGTACTCGCCTGGCAATCCGAACTGCTGATGATGAAAAGTGACTGGACTGGAGTAATAAGATCCTATTTAAAACAACCACATGTCATAATACAGTCTAAAATATCATAAGGAATACCTTCAATGCAATTTCTATATGATTTGGGTCAATCTAAGTCAAAGTCAACCTTGGGTCAACTTTGGTCAACCAAACTAGTCAACTAGGTCAAAGTTTTGGCCAACTAGTCTATAAGTCAATTTTTCGGTCAATACTAGTCCTAGAGTTGATTTTGGGTATTGTGTTGGTGTTATCTTAGGTCTAAGAAGCCTAATCCTAACAACCAATAAAATTCAAGTAATACTACCCTAACTCATAGTACCCTATATCTAATATCTACACTTTAGACTAGCATATACCAAGACTCTAGTCTAGGTATTTCTTAGTAAATTCTAGTTTTAGAAAATAGAAAATCTCAATGCTAAACTCTATTTTAACTTCAACCCACTATTTAACTATCAACTAACAAAACTAACTAAACTAAACTTGGCATTAACAATTCAGCTAACAACCAACTAACTGAACTCAGCATTAATTGAAATCAAATCCATCAAATATCTGTTATAGGAAATACCTATTTTCTTGATACTCTATTTAGGTATAAACCTGAATACTCTATACCTAAACCCAAAACTCTACCACAGCCTCTCCATGATGCCAAGCTAGCATGATACTCCTCTAGGTAGGATCATACAGGATCTATAGGCTCTGACTAATAGAGGAATTACATTGAAAATTGAAACTGGGACATATCAACAAAACTGAAACAGGAAAGGGAAGAAACTGGAATATTGAACTAACCCGAGCAAATCCTATGGTTAACCCGATTTGAACACAGCCCAATCCTTGATGCAAACTACATGTAATCTCTTAGGTAGGGTCAAATAGGATTTGTATATTTGGTTTATACAGAATATAACATCGAAACTGATGGGAACAAGTTCAATTTCTGAACAGTTAAAGCTGGAATATTGAAACTAACCCGATACTCAAACATACCACCTAACATGACTTAAACATAGAAAAAACCCAATGATGTTCGAACCCAAAGGTTGGAAAAGTGTTAAGTGTTTGACCATGAGGTGCAGGTGTCATTGTGTCCAAGAAATAGGACACGAAGTGTCCAGGATACGTGCATGCCCAAACTGGGATCCAGTTCTCGTGCATGCGTGTCACGCGACCTAGGGCTCGACACAGATCGAAATAGGACACGGGGTTGCTCGTACATGTAGCCCACCCATAGGGCTATACGCTCACATGTCTGCACTGGCCGCACGACACGTTTCCGAGTCGCACGACGTGCGTATCAGACGCCGCAATCTCACGTGCGCGCGACAGGCCGAAATCGATGCCACGTCGATTTCTCCCTCGATTCTCCACAAACCCCACCAAAATTTACGAGCACTATGTCCGTCATGGCCCCTAGCTACTCACCAATTTTCTCGTATCGAATCGCCGTGTCCATCGAGAACGGACACGGCAGCAGCAGGACACGCGCGCGGTCCCCGTGCTGCGCGTGCGTGTCCAGTTTTGGACACGAAAACATGTCGATTCTAGTACTAACCTAGGGTTTAGGAATCCCTACATATAGGGCTATCAAAACGTGAAATTAGTTTTCAATAATAACAGAATTGATTTCTAAGAGACAAATCATCGAACACGTTTAACCCTAAACCGATACGTGTCCGAAACGCCTATCAAACAGACACAAAACTTAACCAAACTTCATGGGTGGGTCTAGGGTACCTAGATGCATGCTACCATGAAGAAAAATCAGGATAAACTATAGTGTTTGGGTGTTTACCTATTGAGAGTCGAAGTATCAAAGAAACTGATTCATCGATCAATGAGACGACCAGTTTCCACTGAGCAAACGCCTCCAACTCCTTGCTAGCAATGCTCCAGCAAATTCTCCTCCTTCCTACAATCACAACGCACTTCGTTTGAGGTAAAACGGAGGTCGGATGAGAAAGTTAGAATTTTGGAGAGCTGGAAACTAGGGTTTTGTAAAGGGGGTGTCCATACTAATGCAATGCTTATATAGAAAAGGGGGTTTCCTGTTTTGGCCGGCCAGGCTACTCCTACTAGGGTTAGGGTTGGTTCATGGGCCCCTCTACTCTATCTAAGTTGAGTTAAGCCCACTAACAGAAAGGCTAAAAAGGCCAATTAATTAAATAGCCTAAAAATGGTCAAATGGCTTTCTAAATTAAACCAAAGTATAAAATAAATTCTAATTAGCTAAATAATCCTCATATGTCATGGTTAGTCTCTAATGTGGATTTTTAAGGTTAAACCAAATGCTAAAACAAACACAAGCCAAAAATATCTAGAAAATCACAAAATGACTAAAATGGCTAAAATGACTAAAATACCCTTATTTCAAAAAGTGGGTGTTACACAGTGCCGCATAAGCTTCTTTTAAACTGAGCCGCATGAAGCCCATCAAACAGGGCCGCATAAGCTCCCTTGAACTGTGCCGCATGAAGTTTCCATGAACAAGACCGCATAAGCTCCCTCGAACTGTGCCGCTTGAGACCCCACCATCTTAGAGCCACATAAGCTCTTTTGAACTGGGCCGCATGAGGCCCCATCAAACCAGAGCCACATAAGCTCTTCTAAATTATGCCGCATAAGCACCCGCGTAACAGAGACGCATAAGCACGCTTTAACTGGGCCGCATAAGCACCACCAAAAATGGAGCCGCATAAGCTCCTTTAAATTGTGCCGCATAAGCACCCGCGTAATAGAGCCGCATAAGCTCACTTTAACTGGGCCGCATAAGCACCACAAAAAATGGAGCCGCATAAGCTCATTTAAATTGTGCCGCATAAGGACCCGCCTAATTAGAGCCGCATAAGCTCGAAAAACACTAAGCAGTTTTCCCTGGCCATCTTCTAACTTATTTCTTTTGTCCTTTTTTTAGTGAATCTGCCAGTCAATCCTGCGGGAGAACCTTTGGTAGGTCGAGCCCAATCTGCTGTGGGCGTTAGGTTTGACCACATAGTTGAGTATGTGGTGAACCAGCTTCCCAAAGACGAACATGTGGAGAGGCTGAGAGACATTAAAAACCAGTCCTTCTTCTTTATCTCGGGGATGATGAACTCAGGGCTGCTGGGGGGCAAACACCTGAAGCCTGCGTTCCTTTTCGGGGATGCCTTAACTGTAAAGAACTCCCAAGTTCTGGATATATCTGAGAGTTGGAGTTTTACTTCTGACGGGATGGCGATCCATATTCCACTGATGGAGCGTCACTTTCCACTGTCGTGGTTCAACATGCTGCCGATGGACAGAAAGATGGAGGATTCCTTGACTCCAAGCCGGTCTGGGATGTTTGTGGGCAACATTCATTATAACAACAACTTAGGGTCAGTGTATGCAAGCAAGGTACCGGTCAGCTGCTACGTGATGGGGTTGGTCCCGGGAAATTTCTTGAATGTGCAGGGTCCCAACTTCAAGTTCTCCCAAGCTGACACTTTCATGAACCAGCTTACTCGGAAGGGGTCCTATCCCATTGGCCGGTTGTCGCTACCGAGTTGGGTACACCCCATCCCTTCGTGGATTGGACCGTACATCTTGATGGTATTGGGCCTCCCCACTTCTTATCTGAAAAGATTCTCCTTTGGCTGTACAACATTCGTCCATTCCACCTGGTATACCGCAACCGCAATATTGTCTACTTGGAGCCTTACTTGCCTATTAGGTTCTCCCAACAGTTTGGGTATAGTCAGCTATTCTTGGATAGTCCTAGCTCTTGCCTGGGCTTTGAAAGTAGTGTCCTTGACGGCATCAGGGCCTGGCACTATTGTAATACGGTTCACACCCGTACCAGCTTTTCAGTTCCTGATGTTGGGGAGTCAGGGGAGATCTTGTATTTGGCGGCTCTATATCATGGCCTGGCGAACAAGCCTCATGTTGATTTTGACCCGGGTACTAGGTTTATTGTTGGTGCTGGCTTAGAGGAGAAGCCCAAGGGGTCCAAGGTGAGGAAGAAGAGGGAGAATACGGTTGCTTTGTCGGACTCGGAGTCTACCGACGTGGATGAAGAGGATGACGAGCATGATCCCGATAACTCTCTTCCTCCTGTAGAAGATATGGCGGCGGATCAGCCGCCTGTCATGCCTGGTCCTTCACGCAAGCGAAGCAGACATGAGCCCACCGTTGGCGGCATAACTTACTCTGTGAAACGGGCTGCGTTTAAGCCTCGTGGGCTGGTCATTAAGGAGAAAGGCGAGGATGTTGACGCCGTTTCAGAGGTGAATTGAATTACAACCGTCTTCTTCTTTAGCTCTTCTTTTTCCTGAACTATGACCTAATCATTTTTCTTTTCTCTGAAGACGTCAGAAGAATGGGACTTTCCAGAGCCGGCTGCTGCCCCTGTGGTCGACCCGGCTCTAACTACTCTAATTAGAGATATGAGTGCCAAGATTTTTGCAGTTGGGATTCTCCCAACGACGGCTGAGGTTCCTCCAGTTGTTGATGTCCCAACCCAGGGTGACATGGGCTCTGCTGAACCCATCCCCGAGACCGCTGAACTTCAGTCGAGTGACGCTGACCTAGTTGTATCTTCTTCCGAGGCGGTTGGGGCAAATGAACCAGCTGCCTTTGGGTCGAATGTTGCTGGTGAAGAGACTACGGTGGCTGAGAGCGAACCTCAGCCCCAGCAACTCTCCTCTGGTAAGCTAAGTCAAATTTTGACCAGTGAGGAGGTTCATTTGCTCTATCATCACATCCTTCGGGTTAAGCTGATTGATAGTTGTTTCGGACATACAGGTCCTGCTCCTTCACTGCCAACTACGGACATTATCGAGGGAGAGTTCGCCAGAGGGGATCTGGTGGAAGAGAGCGTGCCTCCTCCCCCTCTAACTTACATTGAGAGGCCTTCTGCTGAATCGAGTTCGGGAGAGCAGACGGCAGAACGGCTGGGGTGGGGAGAAATCCCTGCACCCTCTTCTATTCATGTGGCTCCGGAGGTTGACCTTTCTGCCCTGCCGAGTTTCCAGATCCTTCGGGATGCGAATGAGGAATTGGCCGCTATTCAAGCGTCCTTTCGCTCGGACCTTATTTTTCTTGTGGCAGGGGCATCAAGTTCCGGTGCATCTTCTTTGACACTACCAGCTACTCTTCCTCTGACGCCGTCTTCTTCAGAAGTCCTAGATGAATCGTCAAAGGATGTGGTTGACATTTTCTACCGCCACCTGAAGCGAGGGGTTTAGGCTGCCGTGGAGAGGGGAACTTCTTTTGCCTTGGCCCGTCAATACACCCGTAGCCAGATTGAACTCCTTAGAACCCTCCCAAGTGGGGCAGGGATAGTTGAGCTTCTGGAGCCGAAATTGCTAGAGGCGGATCAGCTTGTGGCCCAGTTTCAAGTACTGCGGCAAGTTGATCTGTCTTCAGCAATAGATCAGGAGCGGGCCTTCCTCATCACTGCCATGGAGAAGGTAAGGGCTGCACGAGATGCGTCCAAGCCGATGATAATGAAGGACCTCCACGATCTGTCTCTACAGTTCGATCAGCTGAGCCGCAGGGGAGAGGATTGTATTGTTCGGAAAGCGGCCGCCTCTCGCGGGATAATCGATACGAGGGAGCAGATCCCCGAGCTCTAGAGGAAATTGGTTTTCTTGGAATCTCAGCTCGAGGACTCCCGCACGGATAAGGAGCTAATTGTTCAGGAGGCCGACAAAGTCACCCGAACTTCTGCTGGCTTGGAGCGTGCTCTGAAGAGGCTTGAAGATGGCTGGCAGGATCACGCGTATCTGGAGGATGCGGAGTGGTTGACTCAGGAGGCCGAGCGCCAGGCCAAGCAGCGGTTTGAACAGTCGACAGCCGTGCTGAGGGACCGTCTTAGAGAATTATGTGTTGCCGAACCGTAGTCGGCCTTTTTTTCTTTCTTTCTTTGTTATTTTCTTTTATTTTAATAGGGACGCGATCTCCGAACATGTAGTACCTCTATTTTTTTAATAAATGACTATGCTTACACCATCCATCATCTATTGTACTTGTACCGTATTCTTGGTATTATGATGTTTACCCCACTGGGGGACTTTTTGTGGACCTATTACCTTTGGCATACCTTAGTTTTAGGTACGGGTAAATAAGTTTGATAGGGATACTTAGAACAACTCCACGGTAAGGTGGATATGGAAGTTCTTGGTATCGGGCAAAAGAATGCCATGGAACAGCTGGGTTCCAGAGGCATATGATAATGAGACAAGAGGTGCATGTACTAGGGGACCTAGTACAGCATTTGTGGTCAACTGCAGACATTTGTGGTCAACTGTGGACATTTGTGGGCCTATTATCCTTGGCGTACCCTGGTATTGCGTACGGATAATAAGTCGAGAGAAAATGAACATACTTACTCATAGGTAATAAGGACATGGTAAATATGAGGGTTTCTTCAATGGAGTCTTCCTACTCAGAGGTAATGAGGACGTGGCAGGAGTGGACACCATGAAGGGTACATAGAACAACTCAGAGGTAATATGGACGTAGAAGTTCTACGTGAGGGGTGGTTTATTTTTGATGGAAGTGAAACAACTCAGAGGTGACATCGACGTGGTTGTTTCGAGAAATTTGTGGATCTGTTACCCTTTTTATATACTGAAAGTGCGGGAGATAGATCATGAGGACGATGCTCTTTTAGGTAGGAAGTTCAGAGGTATGATCATATATGACTTACTACCCAGAAGATGTGATATAGATTCATTTGGGATGACCAGAGTGTAAGTTCAGCGATACCTGGGGGTACATAACTTAACAGTCCGGTTGATTCGGAGGTTGTCGTTTAGACATAATACTTCTTCAGGAACTTGCCGTTGACAGGAAATATGAGCACGACTCTGTTTTGTTTTACGAGGCGGTAAGCACCATTGGAGAATACAGCCTCGATGACAAATGGGCCTTCCCACTTTGGCTGGAATTTGTCGGCGGTTTTGTGATTCATAACCATCGGCCTTCGAACTGCCAAGACGAGATTGCCTACTTAGAATGTTCTGAGTTTAACCTTCTTGTTGAAGGCTCCAGAGATGCGTGCTTGATACAGCTAGATTCGTTGTTGAGCTAACAGGCGCTTCTCATCTAAGGCCTCCAACTTTTGTAGCCGGCGACAGTAATTATCTTCTGTCGCCAATTGATAGGTGAGGGCGACGCAGAGCGAGGGGATTTGAGTCTTCAATGGGAGAACTGTCTCACTCCCATACACCAGAGAGAATGGTGTGTTCCCGGTGGCCGTCCGGTCTGTAGTACGGTACGCCCATAAGCATTCACCAAGCTTTTCATTCCAGTCGCGTTTGTTGGAAGACACGAACTTCTTGAGCAGCTTGATTATAGTTTTGTTGAATACTTCCGCCAACACATTCGTCACCGAATTGTATGGTGTTGAAGCAACATTCTGGATCCGATGTTTGTCACATAACCGATCGAAGGCGTGGCTTGCGAACTACGGACCATTGTCGTGGATGATCCTTCGGGGCAGTCCAAAGCGATAGATGACGTGATGTTTGAGGAAACTGATCACGTTTGATGTCTTTACTTCTGCAAGCGGGACAGCTTCTGCCCATTTGGAGAAGTAATCTGTAATTGCCAGTATGAAGCGGTGCCCTATGGATGAATGTGGGGTGATAGGACCAATGATATCCATTCTCCATGCCTCAAATGGCCAGGATGCCACCGTTGGGTATAGGAATTCAGATGGTTAATGTATGAAATCTGCGTGGACCTGATAGGCTTTGTACTTTCTTACATAGTCTATCGCGTCTGCCACCATCGTAGGCCAGTAGTAGCCCATCCGGCAAAGGCGATCTTGTAATTTCGGGCCAG
This sequence comes from Iris pallida, assembly GCA_029216955.1. Lineage (NCBI taxonomy): Eukaryota > Viridiplantae > Streptophyta > Magnoliopsida > Asparagales > Iridaceae > Iris > Iris pallida. The sequence goes on along the minus strand of JANAVB010024200.1, from coordinate 1,194,158 downwards.
GCTGATGGGCCCCGCAGGCGCCGTCATGTGCTTCACGTACAGCTTCTTTGGCTTCTGTACTGTACAGACACCGAAGCAGTAATCCATCGTATAACCGTCGATACAGCATATTTGTTTCAGTATTGTAGAAGAATATGAGCGAACGTCTTCTAATAGAGGTGGCTTCTTTCGGGTTCTTCGGTAAGATGCCATAGACTGCGAAGTCAATAAATGGAAGCCTCCAATCCTGTGTCTCATCGACCGTCAGGGCAGAATAGCTTTCAGCAATTTGGACGTTGTTCTTGGGACAGACCAAGGAAGCGGCCAGTCCTGCTAAGGCGTCGGCTTCGATGTTCCGGAGTCTCGGAACATGTTCTATGAAGAACCCTTTTAGAGACGTAATGTTGGCGATCGCTACCTGATGATAGGGGATCATGTCTTCATGACGAACTTCATATGAACCCCGGATCTGATTGACGATTAACTGTGAATCGCCATATGCCTCTAGGTACTTTACCCCCAGTTCTTTTGTAAGTCGGAGGCCGATAACCAAGGCGTACTCAGCCACGTTGTTCGAGCAGGGTTCTGTAAGGGAATATGCCCGGTTAATCACCAAGCCAGGGGAAGAAATTAGTACCACTCCGACTCCAACGATAATGTTGCCCTTGGGCCCGGTTCTTGAAGCACCGTCGAAGAACATTCGCCAGACTGAATCATCAGAAACCATGTTTGAATTGGCAACCTCGTGTGAAATCTCTTCATATATTCTGGTTGACTCCGAACTTGGATGGGCTGCTAAAAAGTCCGCTAGAGCTTGACCTTTAACAACCTTTTACGGAACGAAGATCATGTCGTAGGGAGACAATAATATCGTCTAGGTAGCGAGACGAGAGCTGAGTGCACCCGGCTTGGTCATGAGAACCCTGAGAGGATTAACTCTTGATATGACATGGATGGTTTTTTCTGTAACATACTATCGCGTCTTCTGGATAGCGAACACCAGAGCAAGACATTCCTTCTCAACGGTGGTGTATCTATGCTCAGGCCCAATCATCATTCGGCTGAGGTAATAGATAGCTTGTTCATGCCCCGCATCATTGTTCTTTGCTAGTAGAGCATCGAGGGAATGCTCCATCGCTCGTACGTAAAGCAAGAACGGCTTTCCAGCAACCGGGGCCACATGAACTGGAGGATTTGACAGATATTCTTTGATGTGGTCGAACGCGCGTTGGCACTCTTCATCCCATACGAATGAGATGCCCTTCTTCATGAGGTGGATGAATGGTTGACATCGCCCGGAGAGGTTAGAGATGAACCTCCTGATGTAAGCTAGCCTCCCTTGAAGGCCTCGAAGTTCACAGAGATTTCTCGGGGGACCCATCTCCATGATTGCCTTTGTCTTCTCCAGATCTATATGAATTCCCTGGGCTGTAATGATAAAACCCAGGAATTTTCTACTAGATACGCCCAAGAAAGATTTGGTAGGATTCATCTTCAAGATGTGCACTCGCATCAGGTCGAATACCGTCCTCAGATCCTACAGATGGTCTCCCTTAGAGCGGCTTTTGACAACGATATCATCAACATAACACTCTATGGTCTTACGTAGGTGATCTTTGTCACGACCCGCACCCTAGAGTTAGGGCACGAGAAGTAGGTACGTCCAGCCTACGCCGTAGTGTCGGCAGTAGAACGCTATCCTAGGTCTCATGCATCTAACAATATAAGGCTAAACAGTTTATACTCCTCGAATGGGGGTGACATAGCAGATACAGACTCAATCACATCTAAAGTAGAGCATGATAAGGATAGATAAAACATGAAATCCAAAAGAGGTACAACAGAGAGAAATCTAAGTGTCTAAGATACACAAATCCAAAAATACATCTCAAATCTCCAAACTCAGATACAGTAATCCATAAAGTAAATACAACTCCAGACAATTGAAAATAGCTAACTAAACAACCTCTAATGTGTCTCCTCTAGGCTAGCAGGCAATCTCCAAGCTATCTGTAAAATTTATCAACGGGTCCAGTCAGGACGGGAGCGAGTACAGTACATCTCAACAATATCATAACAGGTTAGAAAATATAAACATGCTAGAGAGTAAGATACAGGATCTGAAGAAATAACATGATAAAAAAGAGAGAGACTGTAAGTAAATAGCTACACTATATAGAGAACTATCAGTAACTAGTGATTCAGAGCACAAGATGGTTATGTAAACGGCACGATATTATACACGAGTAATCTACAGAGATTGTACACGAGTAATCTACTGGATTGATTACATAACCACTTCTACTCCCCCGCCCCAATCAATACACAAGGATCTAATTATGATATATTATTGCACACAAAGTATAGTCGCACACGAGATCATGTGAATACATGAATATACACGATTTCATACGATTTGTACACGAATGTCACGAATACAAGGAGTACACGATGCTCACGATAAAGTACACGAACACGAATACCCGATGTATTCGCTAAGGGGATAACATCGCACAACAAGATCCATATAGTACTAATCCGTGTTTTCAACGTGTCAGCATCATGTAAATTAATCTAAAGCAGGAAATATAATCTTAAACATGATATAAAATGATCAGAGAATGTACTCGTCTGGTGTCTGAATGTCCAAAGTAAATATACTGTCCGATGAGAGGTGTCTGGCTCCTAATCAGAACAGCACAAGTCACAACATGTCCAGAAGGGTAATATAAAGTACTATAATACATTCTACATGAATCTAGGTCAAACTAGGCCAAAGTCAACCCTTGGTCAACTCTGGTCAACTACACTAGTCAAACTAGGTCAAACTAGGTCATGTCCTAACCCAGCAAGTCTTACTAGGCCTAACCAAGACTATCCTAGCAAGCACACATCAATACAAGGCTATACAAGCCAACATACACCCAACTCTATATAGCATGAAATTATTCAATACTCAAATAGGCAAGAATTCATATTAGATATACACTAGGTAATCTATTACTTTAAGCTATACATGTCTACACATATATACACATGCATATATTGGTATTCAATATTAGGTCTATAATCATGGTATTTCAAATGGCTGTATAAACTTATATATTACAATACAATATGCTAACATATATATAATATACATACATAGCTAAGTTAACTATATTCATAAATACTTATTTAAGAGGCTATGTGTGTGTTTGTGAACATGGCAAAGGGGCAAGTGAGGGTTAAATGGGCATACATAGTGTATACATATCAAAGAGTGTCAAAGTATAAGTGAACAAAATGTCAAGTGTGATAGTGTCAACATAGTGTAAGGGGTACATGAGGTAATATAAGATTTGTGTTAACATAGAACATTACATCTCATTAACTTGTATATTGCATACATTACATCTATTATTATATTACATTCATGCTTGCATTCATTCATCATTCATTTATTCTCTTGCACTACTATATGCACCATACATTACATACTATGGAACCTACATATTCATTACAAGCCATACTTATACATGCTTACATTAGATAGGATACTTACACCTCATACATCATTTATTTAGCCATTTACTCATGCTTGCATTCTCTGTTTAGTTACATAATGTATATACATTAACATGGGTTAAAATCAAATAGAACATTATATTACACACAAGGGTGCACAAAATGCATATGCCGAATAGTAACTCCTACTAATAATCAATACTATACCAACTCAGCATAAATTAAATTCTAGGATTAAAGTATGTTATAGATCTATGTGTTAGCTTTCCGAAACTTCAAACGGATCGCGTTTTCGTTTCCGGAAACTCCCGGAATCGCGAAAACACCGAGAACGCGTTTGTCTTTCGTACAGCTGACACTCAAATAATTCTCCAGAAAGTTACAGAACGAATTAGGCCTACTAATACATGTTTTTGGAAAGCTAACTTCAATACGCTTCTTTTAAAAAACGGAAGACTAAACCGAGCTTTGAGCTAGAAGTTATGACATTTCTAAGTTAGGGCTGAAATTAAAAACGTGGATAAAAATCATGACAGATTTAGATAGTTTGAGCCAAAAGAATACACAATATATATCCTAATTATCCACAACAATAATAGCAATAATAATATGAGGAACCACACTTACAAACTTGATTATATAATCATCATGAACCATTTATTACATATATAAATATAGATACACTCTCATTACAATATATATATATATATATATATATATATATATATATATATATATATATATATATATATATATATATATATATATATATATATTTTAAATATATATATATATATATTTTAAATATATATATATATATATATAAATATATATATATATATATATATATATATATATATATATATATATATATATATATATATATATATATATATATATATATATATATATATATATACATACATACACAAAAAAAAAAATATATATATATATATACATACATACACAAATCTATATATGTAACATGAACTCATCTATAAGAGATACATGAATGAAATGTAAAGTACTCAAGAACACATCTCTACATATTCAAATCTGCGATTTAATATGAATTAATTCATTTAATCAATATTTTAAATATAAAGTGTGTCCAAGTTTGGGGGTTTTCTCCATGGACACAAGACACAACAATAATACAATAGAAATCCCTAAAGGACACATAATGGACACAAGAGGACACAAAAATAGGGACACAACAATGGAGGTCATTCCTATGGTTAAAACTTTCCTAAATGCAAAATGGAGAAATAAAAGAGAAGGAAATAATACCTAAAGGAGAGAAAATCCAAGGAGAAAGGCTTCTTCCTTGGGAGAACTTGAGAGCACTTGGGGAAGAAGACTTCTCAAAGAAAGGAAATGAGATGGGAGTCCTATTAGGGCCGGCCACAATGGTTATATCCTCCCTTCATTGAATATTACAAGTTTGCTCCTCCCTTAGTTACAAGTGTTTAAAACAATTTTGGTTAGGGTTTGGGGGTAAAAGGGTCAAATAAAAAAAACTCTAAATGGTTAACCTAATAATTAGGATTATGACTAATCTTTCTAACATGACTAATTAAAATGTGGGCCATGGCTAACTAATGCATGGGTCCAACTAGAGTCTAAGTTACCCCGGGTCCCCGTTACAAGTCGGATTGAGATAAAATTCGAACCCGACTCAAATAACCCCAAAACAATATCATAAATAATAAAATAAATATCAAAATAATTCAAAGAGGTCAAATATAAAATATCCTTAGGCCAGAAATGACCTTAAAATATCATAATCACATGGTTAGGCTCTAGGTCAAAAAGTCTCTAGGGTTTCACTAGCAAAACGTCAAAACCACAAGTCATTGATTTAAATAATTTTAAAATAATTTAAAATCACCAAAATCATATCATGAATTAAATATCAATATTAAAATAATTATAAATACAAAATTTTAAAATTACCCTCATTTGGAAAACTGGGTGCTACAATCTTTGAAGATGACACTCATGGCTCTTTGATATGTGGCACCGGTATTCTTTAAACCGAAGGACATGACGGTGTAACAGTACACGCCAATCGGTGTTCGGAATGATGTATGCTTCTCGTCGTCAGGAAATATCTTAATTTGGTTGTATCCTGAGAAGCCATCCATGAATGACATGCGCTCAAAGCCACATGTGTTGTCGATTATGATGTCCGTAATGGAAAGAGGGAACTCATCTTTAGGACATGCTTCGTTTAGCTTTCGAAAGTCGATACAAATTCGAATCTTCCCATTCTTCTTGAGGACTGGTACTATGTTGGCGACCCAGTCTGGATGTTGCTTCTTCCGGATGAAGCTGCTGGCTATCAGTTTATTGACCTCAGTTTCGATGAAGTTCATGATGTCTGGACGGAACCATCGTTGCTGTTGCTTGACCGACTTTGTGTCTGGATGAATGTTGAGTTTATGAAGTGCAACCTCGGGATTTATCCCTGGCATGTCTTCATATCTCCAGGCGAATACATCAATGTACTCTCCGACGAGTTATAAAAGTGTCTCCCACTCTTCGTCTGTCAGGCTTTTGCTGACGAAGATTGGCTTTGGAGAGGATTCATCGTCGAGGTCAACTTGCATGACCTCATCTTCAGTAGGAGGTTCACAAAGTTTGAAACGTTTCTCCCATTGTACATCTAGTTGCTAGACCCAAGGTTCTAAATCGAGAAGTTTGGGTACTTCTTCATCTTCTTCGTAGGCAAAATGCCATATTGACAGACAGAGCTTGCCTGAATACGTCCCCGATGCTGACATCTGAATCAGAAGTTGGTGATCCGGTTGAGTGAGAATGCCAGTCACATTCCTCATCCGAGCTCTCGGGAGTTGTTACAGGAGTAACATAGCCTAGGCCATGTCTGGTCTTGCTATAGTAATCCCAAGGTTTTCCAGCCGGGACTGGTAATTGCAAAGGTAGTCGCCGGCCGATGCCGTAGTTTAAGCCTGGTGTAGACTCCATGTCGTACCCCTATTTTCGCATAAGATACTTGGAACGTGAGCTATAGAGATAAAGCGGCAGTCTTCCAGTGTCAAATTTGAGATCGACTTCTTCTGGCTTGAAGGACTGTGGATCATTCTTTCGGCCGAAGATGATTGGATGATCGTCTCCCTCGACTATGAAGCAGGCGCCTTCTACAGAAGTGATTTGATTCGTGGCATAGACATTTGTCACTTGCGTGTGTAGGTTGGTGCCTATACCGTGTTCCAAAGCATACATTATTCGAAGCTTATTAAGCTCGAGGTAGTTCAAAGATAGTCCTTTATTGATAAAGTACGGTATCATTTCCGGTGGAATTACATCGTCAGTGGAAGGAACATCAGTATGGGTGGCCACATACTTGGCCAGCTCTAGCTCGTCTTCAACTACCCCCTGTATCAATGAAGATTGAGAGGACAACCTGGGTAGTTTTATCATCAGAGGCTCCACTGGTGGCACCGGACGTGGAGTTGTTGGCTCACTGGCGACCCCTGTCTTAGTACTGAGCTGCCGATTTGTTCCCGGTTCTTGTTCAGCCAACCTCTGCATTGAAGATTAGGAAGATGACCTAGGCAGCTTGATCATCAAGGGCTCCCCTGAGGGCGTTGGACGTGGGGTCGTAGGTCCGCTAGTGGCCTCTGGCTCAGTGCTTGGCTGCCGATTTGTCTTAGGCAGGCGAATGACCATCGGCTTGACGGAGGGATCAACCTCTTCTGTTTGTTGTTTGCCCGCCCTTGGTAATCTGATCGTCAGTGGCTCCGTATTGGGCCTCGTCCCTTGGCCAGACCATGGCAGTCGAATTGTCATCTGCTGCCTTCGTATAGTGAGCACCGGGAAACTACGCAAAGTGGCTGTAAGAGGCGCAGTCCTGCCTGGTTTGCGGGTTTGGAGATGGATTCTCAAGGGTTCCTCTGGCCCTGTAATTGCCTCTGTCTGCTCCTGAGTATCCTCCTTGATCAAGTGCCTCTTGGATTTTTTGTACAAGCAAGAATTCAAATAATAGGATTCGACCCCTTTAAAGGGATCGATGTCAGCAAATTCTGTCCTGACGAAGCCATGCTTGTCGACGTATTTAAAGCACTGGTGCAATATGGAGGGCACGATCATATAAACATGTATCCACGGACGCCCCAAAGGAATATTGTAGGAGGTGTCTACGTCGATGACATAGCAAGTTACTTCCGACTGAAGGTCGCCAATTTGGCACTTCAGGCGAATCTTCCCGATGGGATAGCTTCTTCCGGAATTGAAGCCGCTGATGGCGGTGCTGGTAGGAGTCAGCCGATGCATAAGGATGCGCAGATGGTGCAGTAAGCTCTTCGGGATAATGCTTATCGAAGAACCAGGATCAATGTGCATCCAATCCACCTTGACGTTGCCGACGTATCCAGTGTAATACAGAGGACGATCGTGCAGGTTGGTCTTGATAAGCATGTCCTGCAGAGTGAACACGATATTGGGCATTGCACCGGTACAAGCACTGACCTGGGCATCTGCTGGCGAGCTCTCCCCTGTGAGCTTGACTTGAGCCAGATAAGCATCAGAATTTTGAAGCGCGTCACTCTGGGTGACGCGAATATCCTTAGAAAGTCTCAGGAGTTCATATAATGATAACTTGGCTGGCGTATTGGCCAATTGTGCCAAAATATCAAAATTATAAGGCCTTTCCAGCCCGTGAGGTGCGTCCTTTCGGAGTGGTTTGTCGAAGCGGGTCTCCTTCGGCTTGGACTTGTCAGCCAGCAGAGGCTGAGAAGGTCCTGGGGCATCAGTAGCGGCTGGCTGACGATCTTCAGCCGAGTTACCCGGTGCGGGTTGAGATTGTGCACCGGACCGAGTAACGACAGCTGTCGCTTCTTCGATGTCAGCCGAGATCGTACAGCAGGACTTGACTTTCCTACCATTCTTCTTGCCGGTGGAGGGTGGTACGGGCCGAGTCACTTCAGGTACCAGGTCCGGATAGACCCACATAACCTCCCCTCGTGATGTGGTGAGGGGCACTAGACCAGCAGCCTGGTCTCGGGGAGGTAGAAGATTAGCGACCTCCATCTTTGCCCGGGGAACGGGTACTACTCCATCTTGAGTCTTCGTCGAAGGAAAGCTGTCGAATTGGATAGACACCATGTTGGCCGCCACAGTTACCTCCTCGAAGTCAATGGCCAGAGCCTTAGAGTCGATCAGGTTCTGAATGTACCACTTCAGTTGGAAGCAGCCTTGTGTAGCGTGGTGGACGTAGCGGTGGTAGTGGCAGTACTTTGGGCTTTCCATCTTCGCAGGACGAGGTTCACGCCTTGGAGGAGGGAGCTGAATTCGATCTCCTTGTACGAGCATGTCAAGGATGGGCTTGACATGGCTGTCTTCGAAGAAGTAAGTCATCTGCGGCCACTGCTTCTCTGCCGGCTTCGGTTCGGGCTTCGGGGCTGTGTCGGCCACCATAGCCTGTTTGCCCTTGTTGTCTCTATTGTTGGAGGAATTACCACCGTTGTTGTTGGCATTAGGGCGTTTGCACTTATCCTCTCCTTCCGAGATGTACAATCCCAGTTGGCGAGCATTCTTCAACTTGTCTTTTGTGCTAGTGGTGCTGATGATGAAAGTCTTCAAGTCCTTGAACTGACTTTCCCCATCCAGAGGCTGATTGTGGGAAGCAGCCTCTTTTGGCAGATTTTAATCAAGGAAGAATCTGGATTGCCAGAGGGCAACTTCATCGCGGTTTGGCGAAACCGCTCAATGTAGTTCATTGTCAGCTCCTTCTCACCTTGAACAATGTCCATGAGGGTGGACATTGTCACATCTTGTCCTACCTCGTAGAACCTTTCAAGGAATATGTTTTTGAAGCCGACGAAGGAATGGATGCAGTTGTCCGACAGATTGCGGTACCAATCAAATGGTACCTCCTCTAATGCCCCGATAAACAATCGCGTGAGGATCGTATCGTCGTGCGGCAAGCGGTCTGTTGTGACGTCGAAGTAGGTTATTTACCGGCTTGCAGAGGTCTTCCCGTCGTAGGGGTTGATGTTGAACGGCTTGTACCGCGAAGGGAAGGGGACATCCCTCCATGCAGCAGGATACGGTTGTCGTATCTTCAAGTCCTGAGAGTATTCTCGTGCGTGGAACATCGCACGGAGCTCCTGGACTTCTCTCCTTGCCTCCCTAGCTTCGTCCGCAGCACTGGGAGCCGTCATTCCGGGTGGATTGTCACCCGGGGTTGGTACAGTTGTGTTCGAGTCTGCATTGGCGGCAGGACCCAAACTTGTTTGATCAGGCGTCCTTCCTTGAAGAGTAGGTAGGGCCACCTTGATTTCTTCTACCGACTTTACTAAGGTGTGAAGTATGGCCTCAAGAGTGTCGAGGCGCTGTCGATCGCTGGGACCATCTTTATCATTCCCAGTCATGAATGTCGTTCTTACACGAGGGACGGTAGAAGGTACGGTAGAAGACGTGCTCTCCGAATCATACCCTCGTAGAGAGAAGTCGTCGGGGTACGTGGGGATGTTCTCCTCCGATTCGGACTTGGAGGAAGTGTTACCCCCTGCATCGGAGGTTGCTTCATCTTGGGACCCATGGACATCTGGGTCTATTGTATCTGTTGGGGGAACTGTCTTCCATGGTTGATCTTTTTGGAACACCAAATTGTCATGGATGTTTCGAGGGGTGTTACCCCCAGCTTCCGCTACCTCCGGAGGTGCAGTTGACGAATCCCCCAGTGTTGAAGATTTCGTCTTTGAGCGGGTGCCCTGGTAAACTCCTCCTGAGGAGGTTGTGGACAGCCGCTTGGATGCGAGTTTCCTGGCCACGCTAGTTGAGATCGTCGGGATGGAAACATTTATCTTCTTCTCCGCCTTGCCGGTAGGGATCTTCTGAGCAGAATTGCAGGAGGCGACAAGAAGCGCCTCATCTTCTGAGCTTTGTTACAGGACAGGACCTGGCTACTGCAGTCGATGGAAGACGGACTGTCGGTCCTCTTGTACTGCCGCCTTGTTGTAGCAGCAGTTGACAATAACTTGAGTGCAGTGATGTCCATGAAAGGACTCTCTGTACACCAAATTTTCTTCTCTTTTCTTGCGCTTGTGAAGAATCACATCACACAAGTCACTCGTTTTGTGGGCCTGGGAGTTCCGAGCACACGAGTGTGTTGGCACCATGTTTGCTCCCTGATTGGGAGACTCTTGGGAACCACTCTGTCCGTTTGTTGCCGGGGGCTGGACACGGTCGGTTCTGTAAAACTTTCCATCAGAGGCCCACCTAACAGTAAGCGGTGCTCTCTGATGGTCAGAGGTTGGGACAGCTGACTGAGCTCGATGAGCCCGCGCTGCCCTAGACTTCTTCCCTCTAGCACCCAAGGGCGCATAGTAGAAAGAGTCCAAATTTTGCCGCACAGAGTCTGGCACATCCTTATAGGAGCATCTGAGGTCAGGACCGTATGAGAGGTGGTCGAAGACTGAACCTGAGCCGCATGGAGCATATGGTCTGCGGCTGGGATTGGTGGTCGTATGAGCATTCATGCGGCTGGCATTTGTGGTCGCATCAGCATTCATTCGGCTAGATTTGACTGCCGCGTGGGCATACATGCGGCTGGCATTTGTGGCCGCATCAGCATTCATGCGGCTGGCATTTGTGGCCCCATCAACATTCATGCGGCTGGATTTGGCTGCCGCAGAAACATTCATGCGGCTGGATTTAGTAGCCGCATGAGTCTTCATGTGGCTGGAATTGTTGGCCACATGAGCCTTCTTCATGCGGCTGGCACCCTTATGCGGCTTCCTCCTGGACCGCATAGAGTCCCCCTTTGCTTTCTCAAGTCCAACATCGTAGTGCTTTCCTCTGCCGGACTTGAGAACAGCAGGGTCCTCTGCGGCCTGAAGTGGGGCCGCATGGGAGTTTTCTCCGCCGTCTTGGGCAGCAGAGAACGCCTCTTCCAGAGCTTGGGGAGGAGCGAAAGTCTTGGGCCTCCACTCCCTGTGGGCCTTCTTCGTACGGGCTCGCTTCTGGACCGGGCCAACGCTCCCATCGGAGAGCATCTCTTCAAACGCTTGCTGGTCGAAGCGAACAACCAGCATCTGTTGTGTAGAGCCAAGCTTGGCTGCGTCCGATTGCATCACCAACTTCTCAGTAGTGGAGAAGTTAGTCCCCAGCAGAGTCGCCATCGTGTTTGCTATTGATTATCGAAAGAACAGAACAGATTTATGGGAGGACTGAACTTTGATTCACAATACAAACTCGCTCGTACAAAGAGAGCCTAGGAACAAAACCTAGAAAAAGCAATCTAAGTACAATTGTTTAGTTTTCTGGAAGGTGACGGTAGAGGCTCGGAAGAGTGCTATCAACTCTGCCTTACTCCTTGGACGATCGGACGTAGCTTCTGCTCTGGCGAAGAAATGATCTCTGTGTATGTGGGGGTTGCTATTCTCTATGCTCGGGCTCTTTGTGTGTGTAACTCTGTGTGTTTTTGCAAGGGAACAGCACCTTGCTATTTATAGGAATTGTGATGAGCGGGTGTGCAGTAACTGCGCCTTGAAAAGTGGACGGTTGGGAATTGGTTAAGATTAACCTTGATATGTTTGTTGGAAATCAATCTGGGCTATTGAGTTGGTTGGAATAAATCTGTATTATTATGATTTGTTGGTTGCAATAAATCCGAGTGGACAAGTCTTAGTCAATCTTCTGCCACGTGTCCCAACTGCTATTTATGCTGCGAGCCGCATGAACGGGGCATCCTGGCAGAGCCGCATGTGTGCGGTCTGCCAATTGAGCCGCATGAGGGTGGCCTCACAACCGAGCCACATGAGGATGGCCTCATAACCGAGCCGCATAAGGGTGGCCCCCACAGCCGAGGCGCATGAGGGTGGCCTCCAACTGAACCGCATGAGGGTGGCCCCCAACTGAGCCGCATGAGGGTGGTCCCCACAACCGAGCCACATAAGGGTGACCCCCTATCTGAACCGCATAAGGGTGGCCCCCTCAACTGAGCCACATAAGGGTGGTCCTCCATCTGAACCACATAAGGGTGGCCCCCACAATTGAGCCGCATGAAAGTCTTTGAAGCGATCCGTATAAGGAGCTTTGGAATTGGTGGATTGTGCCAGCTATAAAGATTTTTTTCGTCTCTCTAGAAGCACGTCATTATGTCAGAGTCATCATTTTACCTTTATGTCAGAGCTGTCAATCCTTTGTGTCAGAGCTGCCGCCGTGCGTCAGAGCATTTAATGAGCTAGCGGCACAAAGTAGTTATGGCCAGTTGTAGAGGCCTATTTTTGAACCGCATAGGGCCACATGGCTTTTCCCGAGCCGCATGGAGCTATCGGGGACTTTCGAGCCGCATGAAGCTCTAAGGGACTTTTGAGCCGCATGAAGCTCTAAAGAATTTTTGAGCCGCATGAAGCTCTAAGAGATTCTTGAACCGCATGAGACTCCCTCTGTTTTGAGCCGTATGGACTTTTCTGTTCTTTTTCATGCTTCTACAATCAGGGGTTACAATTAGCCCTTGAGAGAAGTGTGAGGAATAATTCGGGAGCATTGGGGAGGTTTTGTCGACTCAACCCGAGATATTTTGACGGCACGGAGAATGCCATCACGACGGATGCTTGGCTTTAGGATACTCAGGCCATATTGACAGCAGCAAAGGTTCCAGCAGAAGAGAAGGTTGACCAGGTCAGACTGATACTACAGGATCTCGCCCGCGACTGGTGGGCATCGGAAGAGGTTGGAGTGCGGCGTCATGTTCCTTGGGATGGCTTCCGTACCAGATTCAAGGCCAAGTACTTTGGCGTGGTAGCGCGGTATGAGCTACAGCAGAGGTTTATCGGTCTCAAGCAGGCTGGAAAGACGGTGGATGGATATGCAGCAGAGTTCTACAGACTGAGTCGGTTTGCACCGACAATGGTAGCTACAGAGCCAGAGAAGGCTATGAGGTTCCAGCAGGGACTTCATTTGGAGATTCTACAGCTATTAGAAGGGCACGACTATCAGACTTTTGATGCCGTTTTAACGACAGCTCGGATGCATGAACTCACCCAACAGAGGTTGGTGACAAGACATGGGGGCCAGAAGAGGTCTCATCCCTAGAGTAGGAGCGGAGGAGCAGTACAGCAAACGTCGGCGCCAGCACCCGGCATCCGTATTCATGAGTCATGAGCGTCGTGAAGGATGACGGTATCTGAGATAACAGCACCAATTTGGCATCAGCAGCAGCGCCGGGGGCATCCATTGGATGTACTTACTATGGTAAGGGAGGGTACACTAGGGATGTGTGTCGTTCAGCTAATGGGTTATGCATGAGGTGTGACATTCCAGACCACAGGATTGCCAATTGTCCTATGATGCAGAGGCCAGGAGGGCCAGTTCAGCAGTTTCTGACATTGCCAGCTCCAGGAGCAGCACCAGGCAGAGGACAAGCGTTGGCCGTAAGGCCGCTAGCCCAGCATCTACCAACGCAGACTCGGATGTATCGCCAGGCATAGAACCAGGAAGGCCTGCAGAGGCTACAGCGACAGCATGGTCGAGGAAGGCAGCAGGAGAGAGCTCAGTAAGGCCAGGGCCAGGACTTTATCTTATCACTGGAGGATGCGCTAGCTTCAGGCGACGTAGTTGCAGGTAATATTTCTGTTACCTCTTTTCCTGCAGTAGCATTGTTTGATTCGGGGGCTACCCACTCTTTTATATCTGCACGATTTACGACACGTATTGGATTGGAATTTGAGGCATTGCCAGAGAGGATGAATATACTCACTAGTAATGGGCTCGTAGCAGTTAGCAGAGTATGCTTAGCATGTCCAATCGTAGTGAGTGGGCGATTATTGCCTGCATCTTTGATTGAGTTTCCTATGGGCAACTTTGACGTTGTCCTAGGCATGGACTGGTTGAGAGACAGTCATGTGACTATAGATTGTCGGAGAGGTAGGGTAGTATTTAATGTACACGGCCTTGAGGTGTTCGTCTTTGTTCGATCATTGAAGGATCTACCCAAGGGCATCGTTGCAGAAGCATTGGCAAAGCAGGAGCAGATTCCAAGAGTGGTCAGAGAGTTTCTTAATATATTTCCAGATGAGCATCCAGGTTTACCACCAGTAAAAGATGTGGAGTTTTGCATTGAGCTGAATCCTGGGACGGAGCCTAAAGTTGGCAGGGTCTACAGGATGTCGCAGTCAGAGTTGGATAAGTTGTACCAGCATGAAGAAGAACTGAAGGCAAAACAGTTTATCCGAGATAGTGAATTGCCCTGGGAAGCACCGGTGATTTTGGTACCCAATAAGGATGGATCGACGCGAATGTGCATTGATTACCGGCAGTTGAATGCAGTAACAGTGAAGAACAAGTATCTGTTACCAAGGATTAATGACTTATTTGATCAATTGAGTAAGGTCTGCATCTTCTCTAAGATTGATCTTCGATCTGGATATTATCAAGTGAGGCTCCGGGAGCAGGATATACCTAAGACAGTATTTAGATCACGGTATGGGCATTATGAGTTTCTGGTGATGCCATTTGGACTGACTAATGCTCCAGCAGTATTCATGGATTTGATGAATCGCATCTTCCTACCCTATTTGGATAAGTTTGTAGTAGTGTTTATAGATGACATCCTCGTCTATTCCAGTAGTGAGGAGGAGCATAAGAAACATCTTTGGACACTTTTACAGACCTTGAGGGAGCATCAACTCTATGCGAAGCTTAATAAATGTGAGTTTTGGTTGAATTATATTTCATTCCTGGGACACATTATCTCTGGAGCAGAAGTGTCAGTAGACCCGAAGAAGGTGGAGGCAGTAGAGAATTGGCCAGTTTTGAAGACGGTAGCAGAAGTGCATAGTTTTTTGGGATTGACAGGTTACTACAGGAGGTTCGTGGCAGACTTCGCCAGGATTTTGGCACCCTTGACGCGTTTGACACATAAGGATATAGAGTTTGTTTGGTCAACAGAGTGTTAGACATCATTTGAAGAGTTGAAGAAGAGGTTAATTTCAGTCCCGGTCTTGACACTTCTAGTAGGATCGAGAGGGTTTACAGTGTATTATGATGCATCCGGAAAGGGACTTGGATGTGTATTGATGCAGCATGGTAAGGTGATAGCATATGCATCTCGACAGCTTCGAGATCACGAGAAGAACTATTCGACTCATGACCTGAAATTAGCAGTAGTAGTGTTCTCACTTAAGTTATGGAGGCACAACTTATATGGAGATCGAGTGAAGATTTACACTGATCACAAGAGCTTAAAGTATGTGTTTACCCAGAGGGACCTGAATATGAGACAGAGGAGATGGTTAGAATTACTGAAGGACTTTGATGTAAATCTTCAGTATCATCCAGGCAAGGCGAATGTGGTAGCAGATGCCTTGAGCAGGAGAGGTGGTGCATTCATTCTAACCACGCAAAGGCATATTTTGGAAGATCTTCAGAAAATGGGAATTAAGGTGATCTTGCCGCAAGACACGGAAGTTATGGCAAGTTTGCAGATTCAGTCTACTCTAGTAGAGAGGATCAGAACATCCCAGGCAGAGGATTCGCGAATCCAGAAACTTCGATCGGTGTGTGAGTCCGGTCTCAGGAAGGAGTTAGTAATCCATGAGGATGGTACACTTAGGTTCGGAAACCGTCTCTGTGTACCAGGTGGAGACCTTCGACATGAAGTTATGTCAGAGGCTCATAGTTTTCCTTATTCCATTCATCCCGGAGGCACAAAGATGTACCAGGATATGTGTTTCACTTAACAAAAATGCCTGAAAATTGGCTTTTGAAAATAAAACGAGAAAAAGTACAAGAAGTACAAATTGTTCTGGGAAGTATTGCTATGGAAGTCTGATCTGAAGGCGATCACTTTGTTCCTTGGACCATACGATGATGATGAAGATCACTGCTAGAAGATGAACAACTGGAAGAACTAAGTCACCAGAAAGGTATCGACGCACTTGGGCACTGATGGCGAGGTTGAATGCTTTCCTGCTTTGCTTCACTCTGTTCTGGAAGAAAGGTTAGAGAAGAATGCTCTTGGGAAATCAAAGTTTCTGGGCTCTGATCTCTATGTATTCTCCTCTGTCTCTGCCTGTCCTTTTATATGAGAAAAATAAGTCTATTTATAGACTTGGCTTTTTGTGCGTAAAACTCAGCAAAAGTTCTGTCTTTACGCTAATAACTGCCACCCATGACTGAAATCATCCTCTACATACGTTGACACGTGTCCCATGATTTCAATAAGAATAGGATACACGTACACACGTTCTTCGAAATGTGTGGCATGAAAACCACGTAGGCAAACCACGTTCCAAACTAATCAGAAAGGATAGGGCGTAAAAACAACCCAAATATACCCTGAGCGTAAAGCAGTAGACTAGGCGTAAAATAGCCCTAAAATGGACTTCCCGCGTAAAGTGGTTGATAAAATAACCTTGAGCGTAAAGGTAGCCCAAATAAACTTTATGCACACGTCAACTTTGAGCGTAAAAAGGCTCATATAGTATTCATGCATAAAAGAAGCCATCTTGTGAGCGTAAAAGTAGCTCAGTCCACATACTAAACGACAAATATGGATTTTTGTGTAAAACAAATCCCTTCGAATCCTGTGTTATACGCCGTCAGTAGATCTTTATGTCAGACCCATCATCACTTTCATTAAATGCATGATTTGACAGCTTGTCTCAAGCGTAAAGTAGTCGGCTTGCCCCTGGCGTAAAAATAGTTGATCTGTCCCTGGCATAAAGCAGCTTGTTTGAGTGGAAAGCTCTTATCCTTTTGACTCAGTCTATAAAACATTTTTTTACGCTCCTACAAGTCCCCCTTCAAAGTTTTTGGAATTTGAAAAGATTTCAAGAATTTCGAAATACTTTGAATATGAAAAGTCAAGAAATGGTGCCGGTCAATACTCAACCGTCATAATGAATTTTCTCTCGAAACATTCGAACGCCTCTTCATTTCCCCAAGTTGCATTAATAATGATCAGTTTCCCATAAGGAATATGAAGAGTTGATTTGATTTATATATAAGGAGAAGTTTTTCATTCTCACTTTTCATCCTCATACTGTCATGGCACCGAAGAAAGAGACTAACAAAGAAAAGGCTCCGAGCTCCAGGATTGACATAGAGACGGAGATTGAGCGAGCCCGTAACTTTCTAGAGTGCATTGGACTGACTCCAGCAATCTTCGGTCGTATAAATGGTGGTCCCTCAACTGCGTACAAAGGATCAGGTGATGCAGAAGCATTCCTCAATCTGATGCGTCGTTCCGGGATCCACAACATGCACGAGTTAGGTGCCTCCCTTCGTCAGCCCAACGAAGGAGAGAAGAAAAAATAATGTTTTATGTAGAAGTGTCATCTATGCATTGAGACGCTTCAACTTATCTATAGGGGCCTACTCCCTTTTTTATAAAAATAAAATCTTAATATTAATTTCATCTTTATTCGTGTGGTGCATTGGTATATAGAATTGTTCTACACCTCTTTTAACTGCATCAATGGTTGTTCATTCCCAAGAGTAACAAAACAACACGTGGCAACCGTCCTGTGGTCACGAGCGCCTTTTATTAGGATCTTTCCCGAAATAAGCTCACGCCAACCGTTTCTTCGACCCTTTATAAATAACTGAGTTAAAGAATGTTTTATGTATTCTCATTCTCATTCTCATCTTTTCTCTCCAAAGATAGCTATTTGCAAGATTTCATTCTCCAATAAGAGATTGATAATGACGATGCTTTCCAATGTCGTTCCTCTGTACGTCCGGTCATCAGACATTGATTCAACCACTCTTAGAACCGAACCATCTGATCTTGATGGTAAGTTTGATTCATAAAACAATCTTCTGTCTGTGAGCTTTTTGTTGAAAACAGATGCCTATCTTTAATAGATAAGGCACGCCTACTAAAAATAAGCACAAATCCTTGACAGATAAGGAGCGCATGAGACACAAGTGCAAAGGCGTAAAGCCTCGTAGATAAGGTGCACATGAAACACTGACGTAAAAAAACTAGGGCGTAAAGCCTTGTAGATAAGGTGCACATGAAATACTGGCGTAAAGCCTTTGTAGATTAAGTGCACATGAAACACTGGCGTAAAACCTTGGGCGTAAAGCCTTGTTGATAAGGTGCATATGAAACACTGGCGTAAAGCCTTTGTAGATTAAGTGCACATGAAACACAGGCGTAAAACCTTGTAGATTAAGTGCACATGAAACACTGGTGTAAAAACCTTGTAGATAAGGTACGCCTGTTGAAGACATAACAAGGTGCGTAAGCATCTGTTTTTAGTTTTAATTGGCTAATATGCATCCGATGATACTACTATTTAAAACAATTTTTCTCTGCTGTCTTCTGCAGAAGTTTGGTTGAAGAACTTTTCTAGAACCGGTATTGGCGACTTGGATGTTGTAAGGAGCATTCTTCTAACATCAACATCAGGGAGCTCATGCGCTTTTGACGGGCAAATCAGACAACTCAGAACTCTTCGTGGGATAAAAGGGTCTTCCTCAGATGGTAGGAAGAGCCTTTATACACGGAAAGTTGGATGGTGGGGTCAACTCTATCCTAATAAATTGGGTAGTAGAGTTCCTTTCACGGCAGAACTAGGAATCGTATCCCAATGCTGGATACATTCCTATCTCTTCTGAAGGGCCGCCATTTCTCCACCAATTGTATTGGCAGTAACGCATCTTCGGGCTGCCATACTCTGGGATTCTCCTCTCGTCTGAGAGAGAAGACCAGAGTTAATTCCTACTGTTCTGGTCGCCATTGAGGCTCAAACAGCAAGGAATTGACACCAACAACGAATCCGATGAAGAAGATCCAAAGAAGAAATAGATCTCGATTAGGTCATCGTTGTTGCATAGAATGAAAATCCAAGATGTAATAGATTTCCATTATGATTTGTAAGAAAGTCTAAGAAATGTAATAGACTTTTATAAAGTGAGAATAGAAATGACAAGTCTTCTAAACTCAATAATTTGTATCTATCCAGAGGTAATATAGACATGAATGAAATTTCGTTTTCTTTTTCAGAGTATACAATACTATCAGAGGTAATATGGACATGATAGATCGTAACAACTCATAGAAAACTAGATTAATATCTATTCAGAGGCCAAATGGACATTATAGATAGAAAATGCAAGTAGATTTAATATTTATTCAGAGGTCATGATAACATGATAAATAATAAATCCAACTTTTTATACCAACTGGTAAGATAAAAATTCTCTCTGAAGAGACAAGTTATCAGCTTAACCAAACATTGGTAGCTGGGGAAATAAGAAGACAGGTGTCACAGAGGATACATGCCAATATTGATAAAAGAATGAATGAACCAACGTATCTTTCGGGAAACGAAACGTCGATTCAATTCCACAAAATGGATGAACCTGATGTAGTGAATGGACAGGTCTTTTCGGGAATGAAAAGTTGTTTTCAATTTTAAAGACCAGTTCATTAATAGATCTCTCCTATAAATAGGTGAGAATTCTTTGTAACATTTCATTCTTATTTCCAATCCTCTATCGGAAATGTCTTCCAAGGATGTGCAGCAAAAGAATGAAGTCTCCATGAAGGTTGAGGACGTCATCGAGACGCGTCCCATTGAGCCAATTGTGTCAGACCCAACCAAAATAGGCAAAAGTTCTTCTACGCCCAAGCCGCCACAGGACATCATCGCTTTCTTAGTAGAGCCAGAAAAAACTCCTGAGGAAGAAGTACTGAGGATGGCTGCCTGCAAATTTTTTATGAACTCAGGCAACGATGCCTTTGATGCAATGGCTGACTATATATTCAATAAGGAAGGCAGTGATCCTCGTCCTTAATCCTTTGTTCAGAACAAAAATAAAAGAACTTTTATTTTCATTCTGTCTTTTTTATACATAGTACTTCTTAAGAAATTTGCCATTGATCGGCATCATGAGTAGATCTCCATTGGGCTTTGATAACCGATAGGCGCCATTAGAAAACACGGTCTCAATTACATAAGAACCTTCCCATTTTGCTTGGAATTTTCCTTTGCTTTTGTGAGTCATCACCATCGGTCTTCGAACAGCTAATACCAGCTCGCCAACCTTGAATACCCTCTCTTTAACTTTACGGTTGAAAGTTCAAGATATACGGGCTTGATATAGCTCAATATGCTGTTGTGCTTGAAGACGTTTTTCGTCCAATCCTTCAAGTTCTTGGAGTCGTAAGCGATCATTATTCTCTATAGTTAGCTTATTAGCAATGGCTATTCGAAGAGATAGAATCTGAATTTCCAATGGAAGGACAGCCTCACATCCATAAACCAGTAAGAATGGTGTAAAACCATTAGGAGTTCGGACTGCTGTTCGATATAAACATTCTCCAAGTTTCTCATCCCAATCACGTTTATTAGAAGAGACAAATTTTTTGAGAAGTTTAATGATCGTCTTGTTGAAAGCTTCGGCTAAACCATTAGCAGCTGGATTATAAGCTGTAGACGCCAGATTTTGAATTCAATTCTTATCACAGAACCGATAAAATGCCTGACTGGCAAATTATGGTCCATTGTCATGAATTATCCGTCGAGGAATCCCGAAACGATAAATGACATGGTGTTTAATGAAGCTGATCACATTAGATATTTTTACTTTAGTAAGGGAAACTGTTTCTGCCCACTTAGAAAAGTAATCGGTTATAGCCAATATAAACCGATGTCCTTTAACAGAAGGAGGATTAATCGGACCAATGATATCTATACCCCATGCTTCGAAGGGCCAAGAAGCTGCTGTAGGATATAGAAATTTAGAAGGTTGGTGGATAAAGTCAGCATGAATCTGACATGCTTTACATCTTTTGGCGTAATCTACAGCATCTGCTATCATAGAAGGCCAATAATACCCCATTCTTCGAATGCGGTCCTGTAACTTCGAACCTGGCTGATGAGCACCATAGACACCATCATGAGCCTCACGTAGTATCTGTTTAGCTTCACCTTCTGAGAGACAGCGTAGCAAGAGTCCATCGTATGAACGACGATATAACATATGTAAAGACGAATTATAGTAAAATTGAAATGATCGTCTCTTGATTGATGCAGCTTCTTTTGGATCTTTAGGTAAAATCCTATGAACCGCATAGTCAATGAATGGACTTCTCCAATCCTTCTGCTAGGAACTTGACTCTGTAGTATAACTTTGTTCAATATACAGATTATTCTTGACACAGAATAAGTCTCGGTCCAACAAAGTAATGGTATTTTGTCTTCGAATTGGAACAGCCAAGTCTGTAGCTAAGCTAGCAAGAGCATCAGCTTCCACATTCTGAGAAGGTGGTACGAATTCGATGAAGAATCCTTTGAATGAAAAGATCAACTCGATTACCACTTGATGATAAGGGATGAGATCAGGATTTCTGACTTCATAAGTTCCTCTAACTTGATTAATAATTAGTTGAGAATCTCCATAAGCTTCTAGGAACTCAATATCCAATTGTTTTGCTACTTGGAGCCCAATCAGCAAAGCATTATATTCTGCTACATTGTTAGAGCATGGCTCATTGAGAGAGTAGGCACGGTATATGACCATTTTATCAGGAGAAACCAAGACAATTCCTACTCCAGAGATAATATTACCTTTAGGTCCAACCCATGATGCTCCATCAAAATATAATTGCCAGACGTCATCCCTCAAAGTCATGTTGCAATCCACGACTTCATCTGGAATGTCCTCATATAACTTCGATGTTTCAGGTATAGGGGAGCAGCTAAGAAATCAGCTAATGCTTGACCCTTCACTGATTTTTGAGGTACATAAATCATGTCATAAGGAGTGAGCAACATCGCCCAGGTAGCTAACCTAGAGTTAAGAATGCTTGGTTTTCTCATCAATACCCGAATGGGATTTATTCTAGAGATAACATGAATAGTCTGTCCTGTCATATATTATTTTGTCTTTTGAACAGCAAAAACCAAGGCCAGACATTCCTTTTCTACAGGAGTATACCTGTGTTCAGCTCCAACCATCATTCGGCTAAGATAATAAATCGCTTGTTCATGTCCCATATCACTTTTTTGTGCAAGAAGAGCACCAAGTGAATGATCCAAAGCTCAAAGATATAGCAAAAATGGTCTTCCTACCACTGGAGGTACCAGAACAGGTGGATTTATAAGGTATTGTTTGATATCATTGAAGGCTTTCTGACACGCTTTATCCCAAACAAATGATACACCCTTCTTTAATAGACGAGAGAAAGGTTGATATCTCCCAGAGAGATTAGATATAAATCTCCTTATTTAAGCAATGCGATCCTGAAAGCCACGGAGTTCTTTCAGATTACGAGGAGGACGCATTTCAAGAATTGCTTTAACCTTATCAGGATCAACATGGATACCCTGAGAAGTAATGACAAATCCTAAAAACTTGCCACTGCAAACCCCCAAAAAAGACTTAGTAGGATTCATTTTCAATTGATGTTGGCGCATCAAATCGAATACTGTCTTCAAGTCTTGAATGTGATCATCTTTTGATCGACTCTTGACAGCAATGTCATCTACGTAACATTCAATTGTCTTCCGTAGATGTTCTTGAAAGATGTTGCTCATAACCCGTTGATACGTGACACCGGCGTTTTTAAGACTAAATGGCATAACCGTATAGCAGTAAACCCCAAGGGGTGCACGAAAAGCAGTATGTTTCTCATCTTCTGGATGCATCTTAATTTGATTATATCATGAGAATCCATCCATGAAAGACATACGTTCAAAACCGCATGTATTATCTATCATGACATCGGTAATCGGAAGTGGAAATTCATCCTTTGGACAAGCTGCATTAAGATCTCGAAAATCTATGCAAACTCAGACTTTTCCGTTCTTCTTCATAACAGGAACAATATTGGCAACCCAATCGGGGTGTTGTTCTTCACGAACAAAGCCACATGTGATCAGCTTTTTGACTTCTACCTCAATTGCATCCATCATATCTGGTAGAAAACGTCGTTGCTGTTGTTTTACAGGTTTGGCATTAGGAAGAATATTGAGTTTATGAGTAGCAACTTTAGGATCTAGACCTAGCATATCCTCCATGCAAAAATATCAATATATTCTTTGATCAGTTTTATCAACTCTTCCTTTTCATTTTCAGAAAGGTTTTTACTGATGAATATTGGTTTAGGCGTAGTTCCATCTCCAACATCAATCTGGACAATCTCGTCTTCTGTATGTGGTTGTCGCTGCTCAAAACAAAGTTCCCATTGAGTGTCCATCTGTTGAGCCCAAGGATCATTCTCAAAAAGTTCAGATTTACCATCTGTTTGAACTATGTTTACTGAGAATATTTATTCAGATTCATCATAACAACCTCTTCTAACACACGAGGAATGAGATGTATCGGATTCGATGAATTGGATTTCTTCCGAATCTGATGATTGTGAAGAGCTAGAAGAGAATTCTTCTTGAATATCGTTATTAAATATATGGGACGGATCATATCCCAACCCATGATGAGTTTTCTGATAAAATGGATCACCACTTAATGGTAATCGTCTACCCTTGCCTTGATTAAGACCTTGCATAGTCTTCAAATCATATCCCATATTCTGGATAATCTTGAAAGATTGTTGACTATATTTGTCAATTCGGATTCATCCTTTATCTATATCTCTCATATCATCTGTCTGAGCAACAGAGATATTTCTAGCCAGGCCAAACACAATTTGACGCTTATTTTTCTTATCAGACGGAATCACGAAATAAGATTCCTCGTGACGTCTATAAGTTACACAAGTTTGCGATGAAGCGGCTACAGGAAGAAGATAGGGAGAAGATATTAGGAACCTCTGAGCATAAGGTCCAACATCGACATGAGGAGGAAAAGAATTTTCCTTATTGTCAATGTATAAGGTTTCCTCTGTATCTATGTCGTCTTTATATTGATGACTTTGATTATCAGAAGATAAAGTCATTCTTTCAACAAATTTGACAGCCATATACTCAAAAAAGAAATCTTCATTGATATCGGAAAGTACAAAATGATCAATATTTACATCATTTACAATTTGAATACTACGCTTCGGATTGATCATTAACGGACCATCATCCGTCTTCTGCGTAGACTTGCCAAGATTAACAATCAATGGTGGCTCTGGATCATTCGTACAAAAAGTACGCCCTTTGACCTTGATCACAAGAGGTTGAACTTGGCTTTTAGCAGGAACATTCACTGATTTCTCAGATGAAGCTTGAGTTCTTCCTTTAACCTTGATCATCAGAGGTTGATTGTTGACAGGTTGGGGTTGAATTCGCCCTTTGTCTTTGATTTTCAAAGGTTGCTCTTCTGGTGAATCTTCATTAATAGACTGATCTTCGACAAATGATCGATCTTCAGTCATGTCTGATATCTCCTTTACATGTTCTTATTTGTAGAGCCTTGAATCAGAAAAATAGGCTTCGACACCCTTGAAAGGTTTGATATCAGCAAATTCAGTCTTTACAACCCCTTAGGAATCCACGTACTTGAAGCATTGGTGGAGAGTTGAAGGCACGATGTTATGCTCTTGTAACCACGGTCTTCCAAGAAGGATGTTGTAGGATACGTCTGAATTAATAACATAGAATGTTGCCATCGTTCGAAGATCACCAATCTGAATTTTTAGACGAATTTTCCCCAGTGGTTTACTCTTTCCAGAGTTGAATCCAACGATTGTGGTACTAGTGTAAGTTAAGTCACTAGTAGGAATCCTCAACGGTCTTAGCATACTTTGAAGAATTATACTAATGGAAGACCCAGGATCAATATAAATCCTGTCAACTTCAATGGATTCAATATACCCAGTATAGCACAAAGGCCTGTCATGCTTGTTATGCTTCAACAGCATATCTTCTTGTGTAAAGGTAATATTAGGAATCACCTCCATCAGACTATGACATTGTGGGCATGACACTGGTATATTATCGGGAGTCTTGAGTTGAGCTAAGCAGGAGTCAGCTTGCAGCAAAGCTTCACTCAAGGTTTTGCGACTTTTTTTAGAAAGGCGAAGCAACTCGAAGATAGATAGTCTAGCCGGAGTATTGGCTAACTGGGCTAGAATATCAAATTTATAGGGTTTCATCACCACCCCCTGACTAGAAGTAGACTTCAATGGGACGTCAAAGCGTACTGCTTTCTGTTTCCCCTTTTCAACCACAGATGGTTTAGCAGGAACAAGAGATGATTGAGTTGGTGGTGTTTCAACATTCTCTGCATCATTGGAGGATCCCTCATAATCTTTGTCGTACTCTTTCCCAGATCTTGTACCAGCAAAGGTTTTTTCTTCAGACTCAGAAGAAGGAAGTACCATATTGCAAGATTTAGTCTTCCTTTCCTTAGCCTTCTTCTTACGAGGATTGTTATGAGGAACCTAAGAACCCAATCCAACAGTGGATTTTTGACTTTGAATTTGTAAAGAAAGTCATATTCCTTTATCATAATTCAAACCTTCTGCCTTTTGAAAGTCATAACCCATCTTCTTCATAAGAAGGACAGATTGCTGACTGTACAAGTGAATGGGCAGCGAACTTTTAATAGGTGGTTCAACAGAGGAAGAAGAAGAGATCTCTGTAACTACAGGAGAATGAGGAATAGAAGTCTCTGTAGCTACGGGAAGAGAAGAATTCGGGATACGAGGAAAAATCCCTACAGGAGCTTTTTCATAAGCAGCGAAGACTTGTTGTGCCCTGTATAAAGGAACACTATTCATGGCTAGCCACTACTGATGAGTAAGCTTAAGCTTTGTAGGAGAAGCCAGACTTGGAGGGCATATGCTCAATCCTCTCAGTCTATCTTCCAAAGGACTGCCATCCCATAAATGATCCAAATCATCAGGATCTGGAATAACATGAGAAATTATGTTGCAGGTTTTGACTTTATTACCTTTCTTAGATTTGGAAGTTTTACCTTCATCCTCCATTTCAGGTACTAAGTCAGGATGTACCTACATAATTTTACCATTCTTTAATGTAAGAGGCAACAATCCTTTATTTTCTTCCTTGGCAGGCAGAATATTCACAATCTTCATCATCGCCTTCGGAATTGGAACAATTCCATCTGGTATTTGTTGAGAAGGAAAATCTCCAAATTGAAGAGAAACCATATTGGTTTTAACCGTATGCTCATCGTTAGTTAAAGAGATGGCATTGGCATTAATCAGCTACTGGATTTTCTTCTTTAGGACATAACAAGCCCTGGTAGGATGATTGATGTATCTGTGATAGATACAATATTTGGAATTATTAGTCAGATTACCTTATTAGGCCTCTTTGGCTCCTGGATCTGGAGTTTGCCACTCTTCACCAGACATTAGAATATCCCTGGGATATCACTCTCGTCAAAAGAATATTCTTCTTTTGGCTTAGAAGACTTCTGATTATTCGGCATCGCTTTGTTTTTGGAAAGATTAACCATAAGGGTGTCCTTTTCTTTCGTATTACGATTGCCAGAATTATTACCAGGATTACCTTTCTTTCCCTTATCCTCTGAGGCAAAGATCATTCCATGTTCACGAGCCAACCCGTGAAGACAGCAATGGATGGTCGCAGATTCATCTTGCATGTATCAATTAACGCTGAATCTGGCATACCATGAGGCATCTTTAGAGTCGCCTGTCGGAAACGTTCAATAAACGTCCGAGTATCTTTTTTCTCCTATTGTTTAATTTCTATTTAGGAGGACATGTTCATATCCATACCTCCTTCATAGAAGCGGGAGAGAAATATTACCTTAAATTCGTCAAAAGACGAAATGCAATTGTCGGGTAAACTACGATACTAATCGTAAGCTGAACCCGTCAAGCACCCAATGAACACTCGAGTGAGAAGAGCATCATTTTTCTGTAGATGTACAGTCATAATATCAAAGTGATTCATATACTGACTAGGTGAAGCCTTTCCATCAAACAATACCATTGATTGTGGTTTAAATTTCGGTAGAAAGGGTACATCATTCCAATGAGGAGGATAAGGTTGTTTAATCCCTAACCTCTGGAGCTGATTCTTGTGTTTCAAAACTTCAAACTATGCTTTGAGCTCACGTACTGCTTGAATGGCTTCACTGGTTTGAGGAAGCACATTTGATTGAATGGTTGTTGGATGTACCGTAACCCCTACCGGAGATGGTACATCTTCTGGAATGATAGGATCTGGAGATGCAGAATTTTGGTTAACAGTAGGCTCTTAAATATTCAAAGGTATATCAGCCCCTTGACTATCTTGAGTTTGTGTTGTTACCTGCACCGGTGTTACCACTGCCGGTTGAGCAGTTTGTTGAGCCGTTATTATCTGGTGCATGCTTTGCATCATGTTAAACATGTCTTTCAGTGATTGCTCAACGGCAGTGAGACGTTGTTCTGTATTAGCAGATGACGTCTCTGGTTCATCTCCAATAGCGTAGGATTCAACCTCTCTTGAAGATATAGAGGGATTAGTATAGAGGTATGAATCAACACTATCAGTTTCAGACTCAAAAGATTGAGTACCCCCAGCTTCTGAATCAGAATTCTGCAACTGACTTTGTCTTCTTGATCGAGTATTCTGATATACTCCTTCAAAGGAATCAAGAAGTCTGTTGAATTGTTGTTGACCTGGAGTTTAGGACGTGTTCCGTCTAGGACATCGTCCTCTGTTGGTATGAGATGCCGTGTTGACTGATGCATATGACAACTAATCATCTTGTTGTTGAGGTGCATTAAAATTTAACCGATCAAAAACTGATCGTTTAGAAACCGAACAACAACATTTAATTACAATCTGGTGACACTCACAATGATGATTTTCTTGGGGGAGTGTCACGGGAGATTGTCTATTTTTACGCTTTTGCATTAGCAATTCGCATAAATCAGAAGGAGTAGATGAAGTAATCCTCTTTATTACATTTGGGGTAGAAAAACGTTTAGTCCCTTGTGTATAAAGAAGATTACTGGCTGCATTCGCAGAACCAAACTGTACATTTTTACGTGCTTGGAGTTGCGTACGTAAATCCTTAGATTTTTGAGCACGAAGGACTCCATTTTCATTGCGTGTAATTTGTAAGTTTGGTACCTTGCGTACAGTAGTGTAAGAAGGTTGTTGGTTGAAAACAGAAGTTTTACCAACTATGTTTTTATGCTTCATGCGTGTAGGTACATTCACTTTAGATGCAGAAGCATCATTGTGAATTTTATCTACACTGTCACAGACAGGAGATTTACCTTTACGCATAGAGCGTAAAACATGAGTATCTGCTATGTCATAGACGGGAGATTTTCCTTTACGTGTAGAACATAAATTTTGTGTGTCTACCGCGTCACAGACGGGAGACTTATTGTTACGTTCAGAACGTAAGGCATTGGAGTCTGCCACGTCACAGACGGGAGACACATTTTTACGCCTAGGACATAAAACCTGATTTTTACGCTCAGGGCGTAAAACCTGATTTTTACGCCCAGAGCGTAACACTGGAGAGTCTGCCACGTTACAAACGGAAGACTTATTTTTACGCATATGGTGTATCACCGAAGTAGAGACTGCCTCATCACAGATGGGAGTCTCTACAACAGGAGTAGGAAGGATTCCTTTGCCCGCAGAGACAGCAGGGAGATCCGAAGATACTTTGGATTTAGGAACCCAAACTTTTTGTGCCTTCCGCGATTTCTGAACATTGGTGCAGCGAGTGCTACCTCCAGTCCGGAGCATTTCTTCATAGGCAGTCTGGTCGAAGTGGACAACCAGAGTCTCCTTTGTCGATCCAATCGACACATCATCGTATTGAGCAATTGTCTCCTCGTCAGAGGAGAAGGTCGTCCCCAGCAGAGTTGTCATTTTGTTTTACTTAACAAAAATGCCTGAAAATTGACTTTTAAAAATAAAACGAGAAAAAGTACAAGAAGTACAAATTGTTATGGGAAGTATTGCTATGGAAGTCTGATCTGAAGGCGATCACTTTGTTCCTTGGACCATACGATGATGATGAATATCACTGCTAGAAGATGAACAACTGGAAGAACTAAGTCACCAGAAAGGTATCGACGCACTTGGGCACTGATGGCGAGGTCGAATGCTTTCCTCCTTTGCTTCACTCTGTTCTGGAAGAAAGGTTAAAGAAGAATGCTCTCGAGAAATCAAAGTTTCTGGGCTCTGATCTCTATGTATTCTCCTCTGTCTCTGCCTGTCCTTTTATATGAGAAAAATAAGTCTATTTATTGACTTGGCTTTTTGTGCGTAAAACTCAGTAAAAGTTCTGTCTTTACGCTAATAACTGCCACCCATGACTGAAATCATCCTCTACATACGTTGACACGTGTCCCATAATTTCAATAAGAATAGGATGCACGTACACATGTTCTTCGAAATGTGTGGCATGAAAACCACATAGGCAAACCACGTTCCAAACTAATCAGAAAGGATAGGGCGTAAAAATAACCCAAATATACCCTGAGCGTAAAGCAGTAGACTAGGCATAAAATTGCCCTAAAATGGACTTCCCGTGTAAAGTAGTTGATAAAACAACCTTGAGCGTAAAGGTAGCCCAAATAAACTTTATGCACACGTCAATTTTGAGCGTAAAAAGGCTCATATAGTATTCATGCGTAAAAGAAGCCATCTTGTGAGCGTAAAAGTAGCTCAGTCCACATACTAAACGACAAATATGGATTTTTGTGTAAAACAAATCCCTTCGAATCCTGTGTTATACGCCGTCAGTAGATCTTTATGTCAGACCCATCATCACTTTCATTAAATGCATGATTTGACAGCCTGTCTCAAGCGTAAAGTAGTCGTCTTACCCCTGACGTAAAAATAGCTGATCTGTCCCTGGCATAAAGCAGCTTGTTTGAGTAGAAAGCTCTTATCCTTTTGACTCAGTCTATAAAATATTTTTTTACGCTCCTATAATATGAAGCAGCACTTTTGGTAGAATGGCATGAAGAAGGAGAGAGCGAGATTTATATCCAGGTGTTTGATATGTCAGCAAGTGAAGGCAGAGCAGCAGAGACCAGCAGGATTGTTGCAGCCACTTCCTATTCCAGAGTGGAAGTGGGAGCACATCACAATGGACTTTGTGACCGGTTTACCTAGATCTTCGACCGGCCGAAACGCAGTTTGGGTTATTGTGGATCGGCTCATGAAGGTGGCGCATTTTCTTCCTTTCAGAGTAGGACAGTCTACTGAGCAGCTGGCAGAAATATATATGAAGCAGATTGTGAGGCAGCATGGTGTTCCAGTCAACATAGTATCAGATCGAGACACACGGTTCACCTCTCACTTTTGGCGGAGTTTACATCAAAGTTTGGGTACCAAGTTGAGGTTCAGTACAGCTTATTATCCGCAGACGGACGGACAATCAGAGAGAACCATTCAGACCTTGGAAGATATGTTACGGGCTTGTACTTTAGACTTCGACGGAACTTGGGAAGATCATCTTCATTTAGAAGAATTCTCTTACAATAATAGTTATCAGGCAAGTATACAGATGGCACCATTTGAAGCATTATATGGAAGGAAGTGTAGGTCCCCTCTGGCATGGGATGATGTGGGAGAACAAAAATTATTGGGACCAGAGATGATAACGCAAACCATGGAAACAGTCAAGTTGATCAGAGAGCGGCTTTGAGTCGCGCAAGACAGATATCGACACTAGGCAGATCAGCATCGTAGGCCTATAGAGTTTGGTGTTGGTGACCAAGTGTTTCTACAAATTTTGCCTACCCGAGATGTCATTAGATTTGGAACCCGAGGAAAGCTTAGTCCGAGATTCGTTGGTCCTTTTGAGATTCTCGCTCGGGTAGGCGATGTTGCTTATCGGCTTGTCCTTCCTTCCTCGCTATTTGGCGTACATGATATGTTTCTATCTCAATTGCGTGGGTAACTCCCGAATCCGAGTCATGTCCTCGACCATTCGGAGTTAGTCGTTGGTACCGACCTAACTTACAAGGAACAACCCGTGTCTATTTTGGACCGACGAGAGAAGGTGCCCAAGAACCGGACTATTAGCCTTGTCCGTGTCGCTTGGGGCCATCACTCTCTGGAAGAGTCAACCTAGGAGCGCGAGGACGAGATTAGATCTCGGAACCTGTACTTGTTCGACTCGGAAGGTATGTTTCTCCTCATGCCTTGGTAATCTGTTTATATGTTTATTTTGCACCATTTTGAAATATATGATCAATGACTGCTAATGATAGGTTGCTAGCTTAGATTATAATTGCACCTTACTTGCCCGGATACCTATATCTCTGTCTTGGCTGAAATTTCGACGACAAAATTTTCCGGTGCGGGTTGAGATTGTACACCGAACCGAGTAACGACAACTGTCGCTTCTTCGATGTCAGCTGAGATTGTGTGGCAGGACTTGACTTTTCTACCCTTCTTCTTGCCAGTGGAGGGTGGTGCGGGCTGAGTTACTTCAGGTACCTGGTCCGGATGGACCCACATGACCTCTTCTCGTGATGTGGTGAGGGGCACTAGACCAGCAGCCTGGTCTCGGGGAGGTGGAAGATTAGCGACCTCCATCTTTGCCCGAAGAACGGGTACTACTCCATCTTGAGTCTTCGTCGGAGGGAAGCTACCGAATTGGACAGACCCCATGTTGGCCGCCACAGTTACCTCCTCGAAGTCAATGGCCAGAGCCTTAGAGTCGATCAGTTTCTGGATGTACCGTTTCAGTTGGAAGCAGTCTTATGTAGCATGGTGGACGTAGAGGTGGTAGTGGCAGTACTTTGGGCTTTCCATCTCCGCAGGACGAGGTTCACGCCTTGGAAGAGGGAGCTGAATTCGATCCCCTTGTACGAGCATGTCAAGGATGGGCTTGACATGGCTGTCTTCGAAGGAGTAAGTTATCTGCGGCCACTACTTCTCTTTCTCCTTCCGAGATATACAATCCCAGTTGGCGAGCTTTCTTCAACTTGTCTTCTGCGCTAGTGGCGCTGATGATGAAAGTCTTCCAATCCTTGAACCGACTCTCGCCCATCCAGAGACTGATTGTGGGAAGCAGCCTCTTTTGGCAGATTTCAATCAAGGAAGAATCTGGATTGCCAGAGGGCAATTTCATCGCGGTTTGGCAAAACCGTTCAATGTAGTTCCTCGTCAGCTCCTTTTCACCTTGAACAACGTCCATGAGGGTGGACATTGTCACATCTTGTCCTACCTTGTAGAACCTTTCAAGGAACATGTTTTTGAAGCCTGCGAAGGAATGAATACAGTTGTCCGGCAGATTGTGGTACCAATCAAATGCTACCCCCTCCAATGCCCTGACAAACAATCGCGTGAGGATCGCATCATCGTGCGGCAAGTGATCTGTTGTGACCTCGAAGTAGGTTATGTACCGGCTTGCCGAGGTCTTCCCGTCGTAGGGGTTGATGTTGAATGGCTTGTACCGCGGAGGGAAGGGGACATCCCTCCATGCAGCGGGATACGGTAGTCGTATCTTCAAGTCCTGAGAGTATTTTCGTGCGTAGAACATCGCACGGAGCTCCTGGACTTCTCTCCTTGCCTTTCTAGCCTCGTCCGCAGTACTGGAAGCATTCATTCCGGGCGGATTGTCACCCGGGGTTGGTGCAATTGTGTTCGAGTCCGCATTGACGGCGGGACCTAAACTTGTCTGATCAGGCGTTCTTTCTTGAGGAGTTGGTAGGGCCACCTTGATTTCTTCCACCGACTTCACTAAGGTGTGAAGTATGGCCTCAAGAGTGTCGAGGCGCTGTCGATCGCTAGGACCGTCTTGATCATTCCCAGTCATGAATGTCGTTCTTATACGAGGGACGGTGGAAGGTACGGTAGAAGACGTGCTCTTCGAATCATACCCTCGTAGAGAGAAGTCATCGGGTACGTGGGGATGTTCTCCTCCGATTCGGACTCGGAGGAAGTGTTACCCCCTGCATCGGAGGCTGCTTCATCTTGGGACCCATGGACATCTGGGTCCATTGCATCTGTTGGGGGAACTGTCTCCCCTGGTTGATCTTCTTGGAATACCGGATTGTCATGGATGTTCCAAGGGGTGTTACCTCCAGCTTCGGCTACCCCCTGAGGTACAGTTGACGAATCCCCCAGCTTTGAAGATTTTGTCTTTGAGCGGGTGCCCTGGTAAACTCCTCCTGGGGTGGTTGTGGACAGCCGCTTGGACGCGAGTTTCCTAGCCACGCTAGTTGAGATCATCGGGCTGGAAACATTTATCTGCCTTGCCGGTAGGGATCTTCTGAGCAGAATTACAGGAGACGACATTAAGCGCCTCGTCTCCTGAGCTTTGTTGCAGGACCGGTCTTGGCTGCTGCAGTCGTTAGAAGATGGACTGCCGGTCCTCTTGTACTGCTGCCTTGCTACTGCAGCAGTTGACAATGACTTGAATGCAGTGATGTCCATAAAAGGACTCTCTGTATACCAAGTTTTCTTCTCTTTTCTTGCGCTTATGAAGAATCACATCACGCAAGTCACTCGTTTTGTGGGCCCGGGAGTCCCGAGCACACGAGTGTGTTGGCAACATGTTTACTTTCTGATTGGGAGACTCTCGGGAACCTCTCTGTCCGTTTGCCCCGGGGGCTGGACATGGTCGGTTCTGTACTACTTTCCATCAGAGGCCGCCTAACAGTAAGCGGAGCTCTCTGATGGTCATAGGTTGGGACAGCTGACTGAGCTCGACGAGCCCGCGCTGCCCTAGACTTCTTTTTTCTAGCACCCAAGGGCGCATAGTAGAAAGAGTCCAAATTGTGCCGCACAGAGTCTGGCACATCCTTATAAGAGCATCTGAGGTCAGGACTGCATGAAAGGCGGTCGAAGACTGAACCCGAGCCGCATGAAGCATATGGTCTGCGGCTGGGATTGGTGGCCGTATGAGCATTCATGCGGCTGGCATTTGTGGCCGCATCAGCATTTATTCGGCAAGATTTGGCTGTCGCATGGGCATACATGCGGCTGGCATTTGTGGCCACATCAGCATTCATGTGGTTGGCATTTGTGGCCGTATCAGCATTCATGCGGCTGGATTTGGCTGCCGCAGTAATATTCATGCGGCTGGATTTAGTGGCCGCATGAGCCTTCATGCGGCTGAAATTATTGGCCGCATGAGCCTTCTTCATGCGGCTGGCACCCTTATGCGGCTTCCTCCTGGACCGCATAGAGTCCCTATTTGCTTCCTCAAGTCTAGCATCGTAGTGCTTTCCTCTGCCGGACTTGAGAACAGCAGGGTCTTCTGCGGCCTGAAGTGGGGCCGCATGGGAGTCTTCTCCGCCGTCTTGGACAGCAGAGAACGCCTCTTCTAGAGCTTGGAGAGGAGTGAATGTCTTGGGCCTCTACTCCCTGCGGGCCTTCTTCGTTCGGGCTCGCTTCTGGACCGGGCCAGCGCTCCCGTCGAAGAGCATCTCTTCAAACGCTTGCTGGTCGAAGCGAACAACCAGTATTTGTTGCGTGGAGCCAAGCTTGGCTGCGTCCGATTGCGTCACCAACTTCTCAGCAGTAGAGAAGTTCCTCCCCAGCAGAGTCACCATCGTGTTTGCCATTGATTATCAAAGAACAGAACAATTTTTTGGTAGGACTGAACTTTAATTCATAATACAAACTGGCTCGTACAAACAGAGCCTAGGAATAAAACCTAAGAAAAGCAATCTAAGTACAATTGTTTAGTTTTTCTGGTGGGTGACGGTAGAGGCTCGGAAGAGTGCTATCAACTCTGCCTTACTCCTTGGACGATCGGACGTAGCTTCTGCTCTGGCGAGAAAATGCTCTCTGTATGTGTGGGGGTTGCTAGTCTCTAAGCTCGGGCTCTCT
The DNA here is from genome assembly GCA_029216955.1 of Iris pallida. NCBI lineage: Eukaryota > Viridiplantae > Streptophyta > Magnoliopsida > Asparagales > Iridaceae > Iris > Iris pallida. The sequence continues at coordinate 1,158,990 of JANAVB010024200.1, read as the reverse complement.
GTGTGTGTGTTTGCAAGGGAACAACACCTTGCTATTTATAGGAATTATGATGAGCGGGGTGTGCAGTAACTGTACCTTAAAAAATAGGCGGTTGGGGATTGGTTAAGATTAACCTTGATCTGTTTGTTGAAAATCAATCTAGGCTGTTGAGTTGGTTGGAATAAATCTGCATTGTTATGATTTGTTGGTTGCAATAAATTCGAGTGGATAAGTCTTAGTCAATATTCTGTCATGTGTCCCAACTGCCATTTATGCTGCGAGCTGCATGAACGGGGTATCCTGGCAGAGCCGCATGAGTGTGGTCTGCTAATTGAGTCGCATGAGGGTGGCCTCACAACCGAGCCGCATGAGGGTGGCCTCCAACTGAACCGCATGAGGGTGGCCCCCAACTGAGCCGCATGAGGTGGCCCCCACAACCGAGCTGCATGAGGGTGGCCCCCTATCTGAACCGCATAAGGGTGGCCCCCTCAATTGAGCCTCATAAGGGTGACCCCCTATCTGAACCGCATAAGGGTGGCCCCCACAATTGAGCCGCGTGAAAGTCTTTGAAGCGATCCGCATAGGAAGCTTTGGAATTGGTGGATCATGCCAGCTATAAAGATTTTTCTCGTCTCTTTAGGAGCACATCATTATGTCAGAGTCATCATTTTACCTTTATGTCAGAGCTGTCAATCCTTTGTGTCAGAGCTGCCGTATTGCGTCAGAGCATTTAATGAGCCAGTGGCACAGAGTAGTTATGGCCAGCTGTAGAGGCCTATTTTTGAACCGCATAGGGCCACGTGGCTTTTCCCAAGCCGCATGGTGCTATCGGGGACCTTCGAGTCGCATGAAGCTCTAAGGGACTTTTGAGCCGCATAAAGCTCTAAAGGATTTTTGGGCCGCATGAAGCACTAAGGGACTTTTGAGCCGCATGAAGCTCTAAAGGATTTTTGAGCCGCATGAAGCTCTAAGAGATTCTTGAACCGCATGAGACTCCCTCTATTTTGAGCCGCATGGACTTTTCTATTCTTTTCCATGCTTCTACAAATGCATCTACCAAGTTAGTTGCCTAATTAATCCCTAGGTAATCCTCAGAGTTCACACGTCGTGGTCACATGTCAACTCCTCTAGATGTCGTACATTGTACGAGTACCCCAAGAAGGGATCCGTGCTGGCTCAAGGAGTCATACGTATGTACCCCCTTTTTGGTATAATGCAACACACAACACATACCACGTCATGGCTACCGACCATTCGCTATGTAAATGCTGGACTCTTGGAGGTACTGGCAGGTATCACATAGGAATACTTGGCGCATAGGATATCACCTCGGTGCTCACATAGAGTGTACCTCAGTACACGCATAGGGTTATCCAGCCATCACATAGGTAGTCAGAATAGAAATGAGGACTAAGATACAAGGAACATACGGCCCGGGCTCATGCTGCTGGAATATGCGGGGCACATGCGGCTCAGAACAGCAGGCCTATACGGCTGAAATATGGGGTCTTATGCGGCCCAGAATCAACAGCATATGCGACAATGACCTTGCGGCTAAGGCCTATGCGCAAGGAAGGGAATGGCTCATGCGGCTCAAAAAATTGGGCATATGCGGCTGGAATGTGCGGCTCAGTCAAACCATGCGGCTAAGGAACTCATGCGGCCGAAGGAACGGAAGTCCATGCGGCAATGAGGATAGATCTTATGCGGCTGGTGAATGGAACCATAGCCTATGCGGATCAAATGGAATTCTTGCATATGCGGCAGTGGGAGGGCAGTGCCATGCGGCTCAGAAGTTCCGAGTTCATGCGGCAATGAGCTCATGCAGCTGCGAAGGATTATGCGGCTGCGAAGGCTTTATACGACCGAAACTGCCCAGCGCCATGTGGTACGATCGCATGCGACTGGGAAATGCTTATGCGGCTCAAATGCTCATGCGGCTGCAATTGCTTATGCGGCTGGGAATGCTCATGCGGCTGCAATTGCTTATACGGCTGGGAATGCTCATGCGGCTGGGAATGCTCATGCGGCCGAAGGAAACTATTCATCATCCCTGTCAGAACCAGCACAGACGAACCTAGGAGAAGTCCAAATATTGTTTTGGCCACAACTTCCTCAAAATAAGTCGAAATCTAACTTTCAAAGGTCAAAATTGTATAGAATCAAATTTTTTACAACATAGGACCATTGGTTTTCGAAACTAGCCAAGTTTGATAGATCAAAGCCTTGAAAACCCATGAAACCCTAGTTTTAGGAACTTAGATCTACACAAATCTAGCTACTAAAATCAAAACTTCAAGAACTAAACTTGTAGAGAATGAAGAGATGAACAACGTAGACAAATAAAATCAAGTAAAAATCAAGAAAAGAAAATTGCACTAATCTCCACTTTTAAGCAAGTTGTACTTGCCTGTGGGTGGTTGAGGGAAATAAATGGGAAGAGTGAATAAGGAGAGAGAGTGAGGAAGAGAATATAAATAGGGGTTGGCTTAAAAACCCTAATCCCTAATCATGCTCTAACCATAAATAACAGAATTATGCTCATGCTAAATACAGACACCATGTACAGAATTCATGAAAGAATACGTATATTAGGGATCGGGGAGTGACATCTCTATCCCGACTGAAGATCGTCAGCCAGACGCTACTGATGCGCCAGGACCTTCTCAGCCTCCGCTGACTGACAAGTCCAAGCCGAAGGAGACCCGCTTCGACAAACCACTCCGAAAGGACGTACCTCACGAGATGGAAAGGCCTTATAATTTTGATATTTTGGCACAATTGGCTAACACACCAGCCAAGTTGTCATTATATGAACTCCTGAGACTTTCTAAGGATGTTTGCGTCGCCCTGAGTGACGCGCTTCAAAATGCTGATGCTTATACCGGTGCAATGTCCAATATCGTGTTCACTCCGCAGGACATGCTTATCAAGACCAACCTGCACAATCGCCCTCTGTATTATACTGGATACGTCAGCGACGTCAAGGTGGATCGGATGTACATTGATCCCGGTTCTTCGATAAGCATTATCCCGAAGAGCTTACTGCACCATATGCGCATCCCTATGCATCGGCTGACTCCTACCAGCACCACCATCAGCGGCTTCAATTCCGGAAGAAGCTATCCCATCGGGAAGATTCATTTGAAATGCCAAATCGGCGACCTTCAGTCGGAAGTAACCTGCTATGTCATCGACGCAGACACCTCCTACAATATTTTTTGGGGCGTCCGTGGATACACGATTATATGATCGTGCCCTCCATATTGCACCAGTGCTTCAAGTACGTCGACAAGCATGGCTTCGTCAGGATAGAATTCGCTGACATCGATCCCTTTAAAGGGGTCGAATCCTATTATTCAGATTCTTGCTTGTACGAGAAATCCCAAAGGCACTTGATCAAGAAGGATGCTCAGGAGCAGACAGAGGCAATTGCAGGGCCGGAGGAACCCTTGAGAATCCATCTCCAACCCGACAAACCAGGCAGGACTGCGCCTTTTACAGCCACTTTACGTAGTTTTTCGGTGCTCACTACACAAAGGGAGCAGATGACAATTCGACTGCCAAGGTCTGGCCAAGGGGCGAGGCCCAATACGGAGCCACTGAAAATCAGATTACCAAGGGCGAGCAAACAACAAACAGAAGAGGTTAAGCCCTCCATCAAGCCGATGGTCATTCGTCTGCCTAAGACAAATCGACAGCAAAGCACAGAGCCAGAGGCCGCTAGCGCACCTACGACCCCACATCCAACGCCCTCAGGGGACCCTTTGATGATCAAGCTGTCTAGGCCATCTTTCCAATCTTTAATGCAGACGTTGGCTGAACAAGAGCCGGAAACAAATCGGCAGCTCAGTACTAAGCCGGGGGTCGCCAGTGAGCCAACAACTCCACGTCCGGCGCCACCAGTGGAGCCGCTGATGATCAAACTACCCAGGTCGTCCTTTCAATCTTCATTGATGCAGGAGGTAGTTAAAGACGAGCTAGTGCTGGCCAAGTATGTGGCCGTCCATACTGATGTTCCTTCCACATATGATGTAATTCCACCGGAAAAGATACCGTACTTTATCAATAAAGGACTATCTTTGAACTACCTCGAGTTTAATAAGCTTCAAATAATGTATGCTATGGAACACGGTATAGGCACCAACCTACACACGCAAGTGAAAAATGTCTATGTCACGAATCAAATCACTCATGTAGAAGGTGCCTGCTTTATAGTCAAGGGAGACGACCATCCAATCATCTTCGGCCAAAAGAATGATCTACAGTCCTTCAGGCCAGAAGAAGTCGATCTCAAATTCGACACTGGAAGACTGCCGCTTTATCTCTATAGCTCCCGTTCCAAGTATCTTATGCAAAAACAGGGGTACGACATGGAGTCTACACTTGGCTTGAACTACGGCACCGACCGACGACTACCTTTGCAATTACCAGTACCGGCTGGAAAACCTTGGAATTACTATAGCAAGACCAGACATGGCCTAGGCTATGTTACTCCTGCAACAACTCCTGAGAGCTCGGATGAAGAATGTGACTGGCATTCACACTCAACCGGATCACCAACTTCTGATTCGGATGTCAGCATCGGGGACGTATTCAGGCAGGTTCTGTCTGTCAATATGGCATTTGCTGATGCCTACGAAGAAGATGAAGAAGTACCCGAACTTCTCGAGTTAGAGCCTTGGGTTCAACAGCTAGATGCACAATGGGAGAAATGCTTCGAACTTAGTGAACCTCCCACTGAAAATGAGGTTATACAAGTTGACCTCGGCGATGAATCATCTCCAAAGCCAATCTTCGTCAGCAAGAGTCTGAGAGACGAAGAACGGGAGTCGCTATTACAACTTGTCAAAGAGTATATTGACGTATTCGCCTGGAGCTATGAAGACATGCCAGGGCTAAACCCCGAGGTTGCACTTCATAAACTCAACATTCATCCAAACACAAAGCCGGTCAAGCAACATCAAAGACGTTTTCGCCCGGACATCATAAATTCTATCGAAGCTGAGGTCAACAAACTGATAGCCAGCACTTCATCCGGAAGGAGCAGCATCCAGACTGGGTCGCCAACATAGTACCAGTCCTCAAGAAGAATAGGAAAATTCGAATTTGCATCAACTTCCGAAATCTAAATGAAGCATATCCTAAAGATGAGTTCCCTCTTCCCATCACGGACATCATGATCGACAACACAAGTAGCTTTAAGCGCATGTCATTCATGGATGGTTTCTCAGGATACAACTAAATCAAGATGTTTCCTGACGACGAGAAGCATACATCATTTCGAACACCGATTGGCGTGTACTGTTACACCGTCATGCCCTTCGGTTTAAAGAATGTCGGCACCACATATCAAAGAGCCATGAGTGTCATCTTCAGAGATCACCTGCGTAAGACCGTGGAGTGTTATGTTGATGACATCGCTGCCAAAAGACGTTCTAAAGAAGATCATCTGCATGATCTGAAGACTGTCTTCGACCTGATACGAGCGCACAACTTGAAGATAAATCCTACCAAATCCTTCTTAGGCGTATCCAGTAGAAAATTCTTAGGTTTTATCATTACTGCCCAGGGAATCCACATAGACCCTGAGAAGACGAATGCAATCATGGAGATGGGTCCCCCGAGAAATCTTTGTGAACTCCGAGGCCTTCAAGGGAAGCTAGCTTACATCAGGAGGTTCATCTCTAACCTCTCCGGGCGATGTCAACCATTCACCCACCTTATGAAGAAGGGCGTCTCATTCGTATGGGATGAAGAGTGCCAACGTGCGTTCGACAACATCAAAGAATATATGTCAAATCCTCCAGTTCTGGTGGCCCCGATTGTTGGAAAGCCGTTCTTGCTTTACGTACGAGCGATGGAGCATTCCCTCGGTGCTCTACTAGCACAGAACAATGATACGGGGCATGAACAAGCTATCTATTACCTCAGTCGAATGATGATTGGGCCTGAGCATAGATACGCTGCCATGGAGAAGGAATGTCTTGCTCTGGTGTTCGCTATCCAGAAGACGCGACACTATATTACAGGACAAACCATCTATGTCATATCTCGAGTTAACCCCCTCAGGGTTCTCATGACCAAGCCAGGAGCACTCAGCTCTCGTCTCGCTACCTGGGCGATATTGTTGTCTCCCTACGACATGATCTTCTTTCCGTAAAAGGCTGTTAAAGGTCAAGCTCTGGCGGACTTTTTAGCAGCCCATCCAAGTTCAGAATCAACCAGAATATATAAAGAGATTCTAGACGAGGTCGCCAATTCAAACATGGCTTCCGATGATTCCGTCTGGCAAATTTTCTTCGACGGTGCTTCAAGAACCGGGCCCAAGGACAACATTATCGTTGGGTCGGAGTGGTACTGATTTCTTCCTTTGGCTTGGTGATCAACCGGGCATATTCCCTTACAGAACCCTGCTCGAACAACGTGGCCGAGTACAACGCCCTGGTTATCGGTCTCCGACTTGCAAAAAAATTGGAAGTAGAGTACCTAGAGGCATATAGCGATTCACAGTTAATCGCCAATCAGATTCGGGGTTCATATGAAGTTCGTCATGAAGACATGATCCCCTATCATCAGGTAGCGATCGCCATTATTACGTCTCTGAAAGGGTTCTTCATAAAACATGTTCCAAGACTCCGAAACATTGAAGCCGACGCCTTAGCAGGACTGGCCGCTTCCCAGGCGGTCCTAAAGTATACTCATCATTTGGTGGACGTAATAGGCCATGAGTTGGTTTGTCCCAAGAACAACGTCCAAATTGCTGAGAGCTATTCTGTCCTGACGGTCGACGAGACACAGGATTGGAGGCTCCCATTTATTGATTTTGCAGTCTATGGCATCTTGTCGGAGAACCCGGAAGAAGCCACCTCTCTTAGAAGACGTTCGCTCTGAGTCTTCTACGATACTGAAACAAAAAAGCTGTATCGACGGTCATACAATAGATTACTGCTTCGGTGTCTGTCCAATACAGAAGCCAAAGAAGCTGTACATGAAGCACATGACGGCGTCTGTGGGGCCCATCATCCTGGTCCGAAATTGTAAGATCGCCTTCGCCGGATTGGCTACTACTGGCCTACGATGGTGGCAGACGCAATAGACTATGCAAGAAAGTACAAAGCCTGTCAGGTCCACGCAGATTTCATACATCAACCATCTGAATTCCTACACCCAACGGTAGCATCCTGGCCATTTGAGGCATGTGAAATGGATATCATTGGTCCTATTACCCCACCTTCATCCAGAGGGCACTGCTTCATACTGGCAATTACAAATTAGTTCTCCAAATGGGCAAAAGTTGTCCCGCTTGCAGAAGTAAAGACATCAAACGTGATCAGCTTCCTCAAACATCACGTCATCTATCGCTTTGGACTGCCCTGAAGGATCATCCACGACAACGGTCCCCAGTTCACAAGCCACACCTTCTATCGGTTCTGCGACAAATATCGGATCCAGAATGTTGCTTCAACACCGTACAATCCGGCGGCGAATGGGTCGGTAAAAGCATTCAACAAAACTATAATCAAGCTGCTCAAGAAGTTTGTGTCTTCCAACAAATACGATTGGAATGAAAAGCTTGGTGAATGCTTATGGGCGTACCGTACTACAGTCCGGACGGCCACCGAAAACACACCATTCTCTCTGGTGTATGAGAGTGAGGCAGTTCTCCTACTGGAGACTCAAATCTCTTTGCTCCGTGTCGCCCTCACTTAACGATTAACGACAGAAGATAATTACTGTCGCCGGCTACAAGAGTTGGAGGCCTTAGATGAGAAGCGCCTGTTAGCTCAACAACGAATCGAGCTGTATCAAGCATGCATCTCTGGAGGCTTCAACAAGAAGGTTAAACTCAGAACATTCCAAGTAGGCGATCTCGTCTTGGCATTTCGAAGGCCGATGGTTATGACTCACAAAACCGCCAGCAAATTCTAGCCAAAGTGGGAAGGCCCATTTATCATCGAGGCTGTATTCTCCAATGGTGCTTACCGCCTCGCAAAACAAAACGGAAACTTGCTCATGTTGCCTGGCAACGACAAGTTCCTGAAAAAGTATTATGTCTAAACGATATCCTCCGAATCAACCGGATTGTTGAGTTATGTACCCCCAGGTATCGCTGAACTTACACTCTGGTCATCCCAAATGAATCTATATCGCATCTTCTAGGTAGTAAGTCATGTTTGATCATACCTCTGAACTTCCTTCCTAAAAGAGCATCTTCATCATGATCTATTACCCGTACTTTTAGTACATAAAAAGAGTAACAGATCCACAAATTTCCCGAAACAGCTATGTCGATGTCACCTCTGAGTTGTTTTACTTCCATCAAAAACAAACCACCCCTCACGTAGAACTTCTACGTCCATATTACCTCTGAGTTGTTCTATGTACCCTTCATGGTGTCCACTCCTGCCACGTCCTCATTACCTCTGAGTAGGAAGACTCCATTGAAGAAACCCTCATATTTACCACATCCTCATTACCTCTGAGTAAGTATATTGGTTTTCTCTCGACTTATTATCCGTACTCAAAACCAGGGTACGCCAAGGATAATAGGCCCACAAATGTCCACAATTGACCACAAATGTCCACAGTTGACCATAAATGATGTACTAGGTCCCCTAGTGCATGCGCATCTTTTCTCATTATCACATGCCTTTGGAGCCCAGCTGTTTCATGGCATTCTTTCACCTAATACTAAGAACTTCTATGTCTCACCACGGAATCGTTCTAGGTATCTCTATCAAACTTATTATCCATACCTAAAACCAGGGTATGCCAAGGGTAATAGGTCCATAAAAAGTCCCCCAGTGGGGAAAGCATCATAATACCAAAAATACGGTGCAAGCACAATAGATGATGGATTGTGTAAACATAGTCATTTATTGAAAAAATAAAAGTACTACTTGTTCGGGGACCGCATCCCTATTAAAATGAAGGAAAATAACAAAAAAAGAAAGGAAAAAAGGCCGACTACGTTTCGGCAACACATAATTCTCTAAGACGGTCCCTCAGCACGGCTGTCGACCGCTCAAACCGCTGCTTGGATCGGCGCTCGGCCTCCTGATTCAACCGCTCCGCATCCTCCAGATACGCGTGAGCCTGCCAGCCATCTTCAAGCCTCTTCAAAGTATGCTCCAAGCCAGCAGAAGTTCGGGTGACTTTGTCGGCCCCTTGAACAATTAGCTCCTTATCCGCGCGGGCGGCCTCGAGTTCAGATTCCAAGAAAGTCATTTTCCTCTGAAGCTCGAGGATCTGCTCTCTCGTATCAATTATCCCATGGGAGGCGGCCGCTTTTCGAGCAATACAATCCTCTCCCCTGCGGCTCAACTGATCATACTGCAGAGGTAGATCGCGAAGGTCCTTCATTATAATCGGCTTGGATGCTTCTCGTGCAGCCCTTAACTTCTCCATGGCAGTGATGAGGAAGGCTCGCTCCTGATCTATTGCTGAAGACAGATCAACTTGCCGCAGTACTTGAAACTAGGCCACAAGCTGATCCACCTCTCACAATTTGGGCTCCAGAAGCTCAACTATCCCTGTCCACCTTGGAGGGTTCTAAGGAGTTCAATCTGGCCACGGGCGCATTGACGGGCCAAGGCAAAAAAAGTTCCCCTCTCCACGGCAGCCTCAACCCCTCGCTTCAGGTGGCAGTAGAAACTGTCAATCACATCCTTTGACGATTCATCCAGGACTTATGAAGAAGACGGCGTCAGAGGAAGAGTTGCTGGAAGTGTCGAAAAAGATGTACCGGAACTTGATGCCCTTGCCACAAGGAAAACAAGTTTTGAGCGAAAGGACGCTTGAATAGCGGCCAATTCCTCCTCCGCAGCCCGAATGATCTGGAGACTCGGCAGGGCAGAAAGGTCGACCTCCGGAGCCACATGAACAGAAGGGGGTGCAGGGACCATTTCTCCCCGCCCTGGCCGTTCTGCCGTCTGCTATCCCAAACTCGATTCAGCGGGAGGCCCCTCAATGTAAGTTGGAGGGGGAGGAGGCATGCTCTCTTCCACCAGATCCCCTTTGGCGAACTCTCCCTAGATAATGTCCATGGTTGGAAGTGAAGGAGCAGGACATGTATGTCCGGAGCAACTATCAATCAGCTTAACCCGAAGGATGTGATGATAGAGCAAATGAACCTCCTCACTGGTCAAAATTTGACTTATCTTACCAGGGGAGAGTTGCTGGGGCTGAGGTTCGCTATCAGCTACCGTAGTCTCTTCACCAGCAACATCTGACCCAAAGGCAGCTGGTTCATCTGCCCCAGCCGCCACGGAAGAAGATACAACTAGGTCAGTGTCACCCGGCTGAAGTTCAGCGGTCTCGGGGACGGGTTCAGCAGAGCCCACGTTGCCTTGGGTTGGGACGTCAACAACTGGAGGAACCTCAGCCATTGTTGGGAGAATCCCGACGACAAAAATCTCGGCACTAATATCTATAATTATAGTAGTTAGAGCCGGGTCGACCACAGGAGCAGTAGCCGGCTCTGGAAAGTCCCCTTTTTCTGACGCCTATAGAGAAAAGAAAAATGATTAGGTCATAGTTCAAGAAAAAAGAAGAGCTAAAGAAGAAGATGGCTGTAATTCAATTCACCTCTGAAACGGCGTCAACATCCTCACCTCTCTCCTTAATGAGCAGCCTGCGAGGCTTAAACGCAGCCCATTTTATAGAGTAAGTTATGCCGCCGATGGCGGGCTCATGCCTGCTTGGCTTGCATGAAGGACCAGGCACGACAGGCGGCTGATCTGCCGCCACATCTTCTGCGGGAGGAAGGGATTTATCGGGATCATGCTCGTCATCCTCTTCGTCCGCGTCGACAGACTCCGAGTCCGACACAGCAACCGTGTTCTCCCTCTTCTTTCTCGCCTTGGACCCCTTGGACCCCTTGGACTTCTCCTCTAAGCCAGTACCAACAATGAAGCTAGTACCCGGGTCAAAATCAACAGAAGGCTTGTTTGCCATGACATGGTATAAAGTCGCCAAATGCAAGATCTTCCCTGACTCCCCAGTATCAGAAACTGAAAAGCTGGTACGGGTGTGAACCGTGTTATAATAGTGCCAGGCCCTGATGCCGTCAAGGATGCTACCTTCAAAACCTAGGCAAGAGCTGGGACTGTCCAAGAATAGCTGACTATACCCAAACTGTAGGGAGAACCTACTGGGCAAGTAAGGCTCCAAGTAGACAGTGTTGCGGTTGCGGTATACCAGGTGGGAAGGACGAATGTTGTGTAGCCAAAGGAGCATCTTTTCAGATAAGAAGTGGAGAGGCCCAATACCATCAAGATGTACGGCCCTCACTTCCTCAGCAGTAAATTAAGGAACAGACACGAAAAAAGTATATCTATCCACTCTCGCCAGCGTCATCCGACAGGCACGCATAGTCTCGTAATCCCAAGGCATGCGGCGATACTGGAAGATGAAAGCATCATCAGCAGTTACGCAATCATCGGGGCCGGGCCTCATCAAAGACCGGCAATGCATCAACAGCCACCCCATCAGATAATGATAGGGCAGCTCAATGCCTAAGTCGTTCGTCGTGTCACGGGCGATGACGTTGGACGTGAAAGTGCGAAGGCCACGATGTATGCTGCACACCATGGCCGAGAGAAGAGCTAGTCTGACCCCGAAGACCAACTTCACATCAGGGAGGATAAAATTACGGCTGATTCTCTCAATAGAACCAGTCCCTCCTGAGACTACGCAATTCTGTAGCCACACCATCAGGAATCCTACCAGAAGAGCCTTCTAGGACAACTGCTGAGTGTCTTGATAAAAATAAGCAAAAGAGTCAGATTGACTCCCGAACCTGTCACCGGTGGTTCTTGCCCTCTTGGCGGTTGACACCTGGTCCTGCACCTTCTTCCGAGTTTAAAGACTTCGGGGAGAAACCCGGCCTGAGGCACCGAGCTTAAAAAGGTAAGTGAGCCAGGCCTTTGTGTAAGAAAGGTTCCCTTCCGAGCTGTCGTTCTTTTTCTTCGACATCTGCTGGCACGTGATGTGATGATACAGCAATTCCCGGTAGACGGCAACGAAGCCCGGGAACCTCTCTTCAAACTCTTCGAACTCTTCATTCGTGGGAGTGTACACTTCAAAGACTTTATTTCTCCAAGGTAGCTTGGAGACGTCATGCATCTCGTATAGAGCAAGCCCCATCTCCCCTACCGGTGTAAAGAAGGTCCCCGTACGGCGGTTGTACATCTCCAGCAAAGCCATGAACAATTTCTTGTTTATGGGCAAGCCGTAGCTGGTGCCCCGAATAGCATGGTAGAGACCAATCTCGTGCAGGAGAGTCTCGTATGTTCGCACAATCCACATAGACAGGTTGGTCCACGAAGGGATGGGGTGTACCCAACTCGGTAGCGACAACCGGCCAATGGGATAGGACCCCTTCCGAGCAAGCTGGTTCATGAAAGTGTCAGCTTGGGAGAACTTGAAGTTGGGACCCTGCATATTCAAGAAATTGCCCGGGGCCAATCCCATCACGTAGCAGCTGACCGGTACCTTGCCCGTATACACTGACCCCAAGTTGTTGTTATAATGAATGTTGCCCACAAACATCCCAGACCGGCTCGGAGTCAAGGAATCCTCCATCTTTCTGTCCATCGGCAGCATATTGAACCACGACAGTGGAAAGTGACGCTCCATCAGAGGAATATGGATCGCCATCCCGTCAGAAGTAAAACTCCAACTCTCAGATATATCCAGAACTTGGAAGTTCTTTACAGTTAAGGCATCCCCGAAGAGGAACGTATGCTTCAAGTGTTTGCCCCCCAGCAGCCCTGAGTTCATCATCCCCGAGATAAAGAAGAAGGACTGGTTTTTAATGTCTCTCAGCCTCTCCACAGGTTCGTCTTTTGGAAGCTAGTTCACCACATACTCGACTATGTGGTCGAACCTATAGCCCACAGCAGATTGGGTGCGACCTACCAAAGGTTCTTCCGCAGGATTGACTGGCAAATTTACTGAAAAAAGGATAAAAGAAACAAGTTAGAAGATGGCCAGGGAGAACTGCTTAGTGTTTCCGAGCTTATGCCGCTCTGATCAGGCGGGTCTTTATGCGGCTCAATTTAATGGAGTTTATGCGGCTCTATTTGGGGGGGCTCATGCGGCCCAGTTCAAATGAGCTTATGCGGCTCTATTTAGCGGGTGCTCATGCGGCCCAGTTCAAGTGAGCTCATGCGGCTCTGTTTAACAGGGCCTCATGCGGCCGAGTTCAGACGAGCTTATGCGGCTCTATTTAGCGGGTTTTCATGCGGCCCAGTTCAAGTGAGCTTATGCGGCTCTGCATAGAGGGAGCTTATGCGGCCCAGTTTAAAAGAGCTTATGCGGCTCTGATTTGGTAGGGTCTCATGCGGCACAGTTCGAGGGAGCTTATACGGTCCTGTTTTGTTGGAACTTCATGCGGCACAGTTCAAGTGAGCTTATGCGGCTTTGTTTAGCGGGTGCTCATGCGGCCCAGTTTAAAAGAGCTCATGCGGCTCTGATTTGGTAGGGTCTCATACGGCCCAGTTTGTAAAGTGCTTATGCGGCTCGGACATGAGATGTGCATACGGCACATGCAGCACAGTATGCGGATTCATCGCAATGAACTTGAACAGTTCAATGAAGACGAAGAAGGCCCGCGCATATAATATACGACGTAGCCATGATGGTTAGGGTTTTGAATTCATACAATTTCTCCCAATATCCTTACCATCAATGGCGGGGTGAACGTCAGGATAAACTGTGGGCACCTTAGTCGATGAGGTAGCCGCTCCCTTACCCTTCGCCGCAGCGATAGAGGAAGCTTTGGGAGCCATTGATGATCAGAGAAGGAAGAGAAGACGGCGACTAAGGACAAGAAAAGTTGAAGAAAAAAGAAAGTAAATAGTCTCTCTTCCAAAAGTACTCGTATTTATAGGCAGACGTGGGACGTGCGAATCGATGGACGCTTCGTATTATGCACTGCCTAGAAGATAAGGCCGACTCTTGGATTTCTATCTCCCGCATGCAAAAGATTACTTGTAATCATCAAGACAAATCTAAAATATTTAAAACTGACTCTTGGGATCCTATCCCAAAAGATGTCTTTAAATCAAAGCAAAACAAAGGCAATTAAATGAGACGCCTATGTGGCACAGGACCACTATGCGGCCAGAGTAGTCCATGCGGCCAGAACAGTCCATGCGGCCAGAACATCCTATGCGGCCAGAGGAGTCTATACGGTAAGAAGAGCTTATGCGGACATAGTCATGCTTCTTATTCAAAGTATTTTAATTTTACAAATTGAAAACATTGAAGGGGGTCTTGTAGAAACATGGAAAAGAACAAGAAAGTCCATGCGGCTCAAAATAGAGGGAGTCTCATGCGGTTCAAGAATCTCTTAGAGCTTCATGCGGCTCAAAAATTCTTTAGAGCTTCATGCGGCTCAAAAGTCCCTTAAAGCTTCAAGCGGCCCAAAAATCCTTTAGAGCTTCATGCGGCTCAAAAGTCCTTTAGAGCTTCATGCGGCTCGAAAGTCTCCGATAGCTCCATGCGGCTCGAAAAAAGCCATGTGGCCCTATGCGGTTCAAAAATAGACCTCTACAGCTGGCCATAACTACTCTGTGCCGCTGGCTCATTAAATGCTCTGACGAAATACGACAGCTCTGACACAAAGGATTGACAGCTCTGACATAAAGGTAAAATAATGACTCTGACATAATGACGTGCTCCTAGAGAGACAAGAAAAATCTTTATAGCTGGCACGATCCACCAATTCCAAAGCTTCTTATGCGGATCGCTTCAAAGACTTTCACGCGGCTCAATTGTGGGGGGCACCCTTATGCGGTTCAGTGGGGGGGTCACCCTTATGCGGCTCAGTTGAGGGGGCCACCCTTATGCGGTTCAGATAGGGGGCTACCCTTATGCGGCTCGGTTGTGGGGGCCACTCTCATGCGGCTCAGTTGGGGGCCATCCTCATGCGGTTCAGTTGGAGGCCACCCTCATGCGGCTCGATTGTGAGGCCACCCTCATGCGGCTTAATTAGCAGACTATACTCATGCGGCTCTGCTAGGATGTCCCGTTCATATGGCTCACAGCATAAATGGCAGTTGGGACACGTGGCAGAAGATTGACTAAGACTTATCCACTTGAATTTATTGCAACCAACAAATCATAACAATGTAGATTTATTCCAACCAACTCAACAGTCCAGATTGATTTCCAACAAACAGATCAAGGTTAATCTTAACCAATCTCCAACCGCCCACTTTTCAAGGCGCAGTTACTACACACCCCGTTCATCACAATTCCTATAAATAGCAAGGTGTTGTTCCCTTACAAACACGTACACAGAGAGCCCGAGCATAGAGACTATCAACCCCCATACACACAGAGAGCATTTTCTCGCCAGAGCAGAAGCTACGTCCGATCGTCCAAGGAGTAAGGCAGAGTTGATAGCACTCTTCCGAGCCTCTACCGTCACCCTCTAGAAAAACTAAACAATTGTACTTAGATTATTTTTCCTAGGTTTTGTTCCTAGGCTCTCTTTGTACGAGCAAGTTTGTATTATGAATTAAAGTTCAGTCCTTCCATAAAATTGTTCTGTTCTTTGATAATCAATGGCAAACAGCATTAGATGGGAAGAATTCCGAGATCGTGCCATACTGGCCACCCCAGGTTCAGTCCTGACGTGTCGGGTTGGCCGCCACGGATATGGTTTTATTCACCTATAGCGGATGGCTATATCCGACCTCTACGAGCTATGTGTTATATGTTTTAGCACGGTGGCCATCCGGGGGACTGGTGCATAATTAATGTGTTATATGTCTTATGGTTTGGCTATCCCTGCTGGGTTGACACGATCTGAGGATTCCTTTAATCAGTATCGCAGGATTAACTCCGCCAAATATAGAAAGCCACAGGAATGAATGGCTGCTTGAAAAATGACTTGACTGTACTTGAGCCTTCCATTAGTAGCCGAGGAACATGGACCGTCATGGTGCGTGGTCCAACCCATGTCCTTGTTTGGTTGTTGGGTTGGTCTATCGTGCTAGGACAGGCTATGGACCGAGGTTATGACCGAAAGCTTTTATTATTATTTGTATTTTATGCTTGGGTTTTATCTCACACTTTTGTGCTCCCTTGTGGTACTTGCTATTCGGGCCTGACCCCGCTGGTTTTGTTTGGCCAGATCACGTAGCAGAGCCTGAGGATCCGACCTTCTTCCCTGACGTCAATGGTGCATACTAGGAGCATGGTTGGCGGGGGACTCAAGTGGGTTTCTTCTCCACCGCTCTAGTATCTTTACTTATGGTCTGGTGTTTAGCCACCGGCACCTGTTTAGCCGGCTAATCTGGACATTTTGTCTTACATAATTTGTACTTAAATCAGACTGCAGCTGAATACAATTAAGTACTTTTGACTCTCTGGCTAGCTAACTTATAAAGCTAGATCCCCATGACCATTTTGATGAAGCGTCAGGGACGCCTTACTGCTTTATCTCATATGTTCATTAATTGATATTTTCTTGCTTTGAATGATTGAGGCATAAACGTTCTGCGTGACCATAGGAGACTTGAGTGTAGCATGCACCCCTTGTCTCTTGACAGCCACGATCGTCGTATGACGTTTGTATACCTCATATGGAGTAGCTGGCCTAGTCCGTCCCCGTATTTCGGTACTGGGGCGTGACAATCATCATCATCTACGGTACTTTCTTCTAGATAACGATCAAGCTCCAACTTTGAATCACCACCATCCAACTCCATCTTGTATTTCTTGAATTTGACTTTCATGAACTTTTTTAATTGCACCGATTGATTTTCGGTTGATGGTTCAACTCTTTCAATTATAGTACTAGCACCACCACTTTGAGAAGCATTCATACTTTTATACTCATTGAACAAAGAGAATGCAACAACTTTCACTTTATTTTTCATGGAATTGCTCTTCTCCAGACCATAGAGATGATCAAGAGCAAACTCCACATACTCCAACTTATGTCGGAGATCAAGAATTGGTGCAATAAATATCACCATATTCATTTTCTCAATATCCCTCCAATATTTTTTATACTTCTCTCTTATTTTATCGGTTATGATAGACAAGTCATAGTCATCACTATTCTTCGAAGTGCGCAAAAGACTGTCAATTGATGTTATTTTATCCAAAAAATTATTACATATGACATACAAGAAATCGAAGATACGCATGGTAAGCTCATAGAAGTGTTGAAGGAAAGTGCAAAGTCTTCTTGTATTAGCCAAATCATATTCACATGGTACCCACCATTCTCCGTTAGCTCCGCTTTAAACCACGGATCTAAAAAAGTAAATCTCTCAAAGGCTGCTTCAAATCTTTGTGCAGTCTCCAACATAACAAAGGTGGAGTTCCAATGTGTGTGTTTGCCATAAAAAAATCAAAGACATGTATTACAAAATACTGAAATTGATTGCAAACTCGCATGTACAAAGAAAAGCCTAGAAAAAAAATCCTAGGAAATAATCTAAGTACAATTGTTTAGTTTTGATTCTGGGGGTGACGGTGGAGGCTCAGAAAAGTGCTATCAACTCTGCCTTACTCAATGGACTATCTGACGCAGTTTTTAGCTTTTGAAGAAATTGCTTTTTTTAAGGTTGCCAGCCTTGGATTGCCAACCAACCTGCAAGGGTGTGGCACCCTGCTATTTATAGTGATTTCAGGATGAAAGATATTTTGAGCCGTATAGATGACCACGTGGCAAATCCCCGGGCCACATGGCCGTAATCATGCCTCGAGACTCGGTCTGTGATTGATAGCTAGGGATTTGTTAGGATTTGTTATAATTTGTTGTCGAACAGTTGAGACCTGGTCAACTTGTCACGTGCATCAACTAATCTTCTATGGCGAGCCGTATGAAGGATGTCTCATGATCGAGACGTATGAAGGAACGTCTCATGACCGAGCCGCATGAAGGAATATCTCATGATCGAGCCGTATGAAGGAATGTCTCATGACCGAGCCGTATGAAAGAATGTCTCATGATCGAGCCGCATGAAGGACGTCTCATGACTGAGCCGCATGAGGAATGTCTTATGACCGAGCTGTATGAGGAATGTACTATGACTGAGCCGTATAAGGAATACCTTCTGACCGAGCCAGATGAAGAACATCTCATGACCGAGCCATATGAGGAATGTCTCATGATCGAGCTGCATGAGGAATGCCTTCTGATCGAGCCATATGAAGGACGTCTCATGACCGAGCCGCATGAGGAATGTCTCATGACCGAGCCGCATGAGAAATGTTTCATGACTAAGCCGTATGAAGGATATCTTCTGGCTGGATGGGCATGGGGGCCCTAGGAGAAGGTGTTGTGCCGAATGTCATAATTTGAGAGAGTTTTGTTTGTCTTTCTCTTGACTGATCCCCTTATTCGAAGAAGATTTGACGGTGGACTCCTTCAGAAGATTGTGATACGCTTGATTGAGATGATGCGCTTGATTGAGACATCTGAGTAATGCATATATTTGAGAGCAGGCTGTTACAATGTCTTCAATTGGCATCATGTTTCCGAGATGATGTTAGAAAGGCGCAGTAGGTCACAGTCGCTAGAACATAGACTGTCTTGGTAGTGGAGCCACTGTCTTCTGGCAGTGGCAGTTGACGATGGCTTGGGTGCAGTAATATTTTGGAAAGGGCTCATCGCACACCAAGGTTGCTTCTCTCTTCTTGCATTTGTGAATGACCACCTCTCGTAAGTCGAGAGCAGATTGATCTACTTTTGCATCTATTTCGTGGGCCCAGGTATCCCGAGCGCCCGGGTGCGTAGGTATCATATTGCTCCATAATCTGAGGCTGGTAAAAGTACTTGCTCTCGATCGTTGTAGGAAGACTTTTGGGACCATCATATTTGCTCCCTGATCTGAGGCTAGTAAAGCACTGTGCTCGATCGTTATAGGAAGACTTTTGAGACACATCCTGTATGTTTCGCATGTGGGATTGGACGTGGGTGGTTCTGTATAATTTTCCATCAGGAGCCCGTATAACAGTTAACGGTGTCCGCTGACGGTCAGCAGCTTGGACAGTTGACTGAGCTTGTTGAGCCTGCACTGCCCTAGACTTCTTCGACTTAGCACCCGAAGGTGCATAGTAGCAAGAGTCCCAGTTGGAAGGAGGGAAGAAATGTTAGTGCCCTATTCAAAGGAGGCAAAGAATCTCTATTTATAGAATGGAGTGAGCCCTTTCTTCTTCTCCTTTCCGATGTGGGACTAAAAGTAATATTTTTCATGTTTCTACAAGACCCCCTTCAAAGTTTTTAAATTACAAATTTGGAATACTTTGAAAAGAAGAATAGAAAGTAGAGTTATTTTGGTGTGGCAATCCTATCAGAGGTAGCATGGACGTGATAGGTTTGGGTACTTTCGCTGGGCATTTTATATGGACTTATCCTCCTTGGCGTACCTTGGTTTTAGGTACAGATAATAAGTTAAGAGAGGGAACCATCATATTTACTCAGAGGTGGTAAGAACATTATAAATATGCAGTTGATGGTAATGAGGACATGGTGGGAGTGGACTCAGATGAGGATACATAGAACAACTCAGAGGTAATATGGACGCAGAAGTTCTATTTAACGGGTAATGAATGCCACGGAAAAACTGAGTTCCAGAAGCATATGATTGTAAAAAATTGGTACATGTACTAGAGGACCTAATACATCATTTATGGTCAACGGAGGACATTTGTGGACCTATTATCCTTTTTGTGTACTGGCGGTACGAGTACGGATAATAAGTGGAGAGAAAACTAATATATTTACTCAGAGATAATGAGGACGTGGTAAATATGGGTCTAAAGTAGAGCCTTCCTACTCAGAGGTAATGAGGACATGGTAGGAGTGGGCCTAATGAGGATACACAAAACAACTCAGAGGTGCTATCAATGTGGAAGTTTTATATATTGGGTGGTTTGTTTGTGATGGACGAAAAAACAACTCAGAGGTAATATGGACGTGGTTGTTTTTCCCGTTGGGAAATTTTGTGGACCTATTACCCTTTTTGTGCACTGGTAGTATGAGTAATAGATTTGAATGATATTTTATGGATCTACTACTCATTGGTACATCGATGGTGTGGGTAATAGATTAGGATAACTTTTATGGATCTATTACCCTTCTGCATACTGGTGGTACGAGTAATAGATTAGGACAACTTTTGTGGACCTATTATCCTTCTGTGCCCTGGTGGTGCGAGTAATAGATTTAAAATAAAACCCAATAGAGGTGATAGGTTTTGTGGTCTTAACACTGTGTCTTTTATCCCGAGTTGGGGTACAGGTGTTAAGTCGAAAGATTATCAGTATCAGAGATAATATGGACGTGACACACGATAATCAGGACCATGAAGTTTGCTCAGGGATAATGTTGAACTGGGCAGACTCCTGTGAGGTAAAGCATTAGAGTGGGAGTTCAAATGTACCATCTTACATGACTTTCCACTCAGGAAGATGCGATGGTTTTGAGGGAGTATCAGTATGTCCTTTAGATATAGTATTTCTTCAGAAATTTGCCATAATAATGCCAGAGTTGACAGCTGCAGAAGCGATCGCCGACTGCTGCCGTAATTCGGACCTGGGGTAGCCTCCATGTCGTACCCCTATTTTTGCATGAAATACTTGGCCTGAGGACTATACAGGTAGAGCGGTAGTCTCCCAGTATTGGGTTCAAGATCAAACTCTTGAGGCATGAAGGGTTGAGATCCTTCTTTTCGGCCAAAGATGCCCGAGACTAGGAAGTAGGCATCTTTAATGGGAGCAAGTCGGCTTGTGGTATGGACGATTGTCACATCATCAGGAGAGGGGCTATCCACCTGTGTAACCAAGTATTTGGCGAGTTCTTCGTCCTCTTTGTCTACCACCTGCGAGCTTAGAGGTCGGGATGCTGTCTTGGGCAATTTGACCACTAAGGGTTCAGCTTGAGGTAATGACTTGCCTGAGAGTGTTGGATCGACACTTGACTGCTGACTCATCTTGGAAAGACGGATGACAATTGGCTCAGCAAGGGACTTTGTGTCTTTCGGTCGCCTTTGAGTAGATTTTGGCAATCGGATTACCATCGGTGTTACAGACGGCCTTACTTCTTCTTGTTATCTTTGATTGGATTTCGACAGTCATATAACCATTGACCCTATAATAGGTTTTGGCTCCTGGCTAGATCTTGGGAGACGGATGACCATTGGTTCCAACTGCATAGGTGAGGTAGGAGAACCGGGCGCCTCTTTATGCAAGGTTGCGACGAGAGGTGCGGCCTTGCCCGGTTTGCGGGCTTGGAGATGAATACTCAATGGTTCTTCTGGCCCTGTAATGGCTTCCAGTTCATCGGTTATATGTTTCTTAGATTCATCATATAGACAAGCCTCTGAAGAGTAATAAGCTTCAACCCCTTTGAAGGGATCGATATCGACGAATTCAGTTTTCACGGAACCGTACTTACTGACATACTTGAAACACTGGTGAAGGGTGGATGGCATGAACATACAGTCATGTATCCACGGACGTCCCAGGAGGACGTTGTAGGAGGTGTCTACATTCTATGACGTAGCAGGTAACTTCTGTCTTCAGGTCACCAATCTGGCACTTCAACCAGATCTTTCCTAGGGGATAGCTCCTTCCCGAGTTAAAACCGCTAATGGCAGTATTGGTCGCCGCTAACCGGTGCATAGGGATGCCAAGAAGTTGGAGCAGGCTTTTCGGAATGATGCTTATTGACGAGCCAGGGTCGATATACATCTGATCCACCATGATGTCGCCTATGTATCCAGTATAGTACAAGGGGCGATCATGCAGATTGGACTTGATCAACATGTCCTAAGAAGATATTGGGTATTGCATCTGTGTTATCGTTGCCCTGTAGATCTACTGGCGGGTCTTCCCCTGGAGGCTTGACCTGAGCTAAGTAGGCTTCAGCATTTTGGAGTGCTTCGTTTAATACGACATGAAGATCCTTGGAGAGCCTTAGGAGCTCGTACAATGACAAATTTGCTGGCGTATTAGCTAATTATGCTAATATGTCAAAGTTATAAGGTCTCTCCAGTCCCTGAGGTACATCATTATGGAGTGGCCTGTCGAAATGAGTTTCCTATGGCTTGGATTTATCTGCCAGCGGAGGCTGAGATGGCCTTGGAATATCAGAGGAAGGCAACATTGTCGGCTGAGGATCTTCGATTGAACTATCCCATTCATGCTGGACTTGCGCTCCAGACCGGGTAACAACGGCAGCAGCTTCCTCAGCCTTAGCTGAAATTGTGTGGCAGGATCTAGACTTCCTGTTCTTCTTTTTGTTGGTATGAGATGGCACCGCCTGGGTAACTTTGGAGACTAAGTCCGGGTGTACCCACATGATTTCTCCTCGCGAGGTGGTGAAAGGTACCAATCCAGATGTCTGGTTCTGAACGGGTGGAAGATTAGTAACCTCCATCGTTGCCCGGAGGATAGGTATTATCCCGTCTGGAGTGGTTGTTGGAGGGAAGTTGTCAAACTGAATAGACACCATGTTCGCCACCATGGTAACCTCTTCAAAGTCTATCGACA
Organism: Iris pallida; assembly: GCA_029216955.1. Taxonomy (NCBI): domain Eukaryota; kingdom Viridiplantae; phylum Streptophyta; class Magnoliopsida; order Asparagales; family Iridaceae; genus Iris; species Iris pallida. The sequence continues at coordinate 1,136,484 of JANAVB010024200.1, read as the reverse complement.
GAGCTTTAGAATCGATAAGACTCTGAATATACCGCTTCAATTGGAAGTAGTCATGAGTGGAATGATGGACATAGCGGTAGATGTGTGGGTCCTCTATTTCTGCTGCTCGGGGGTCGCACCTTGGTGGAGGGAGCTGGATCCTACCCCCTTGCAGGAGCATATCGAAGATAGGTTTGACATGACTATCTTCAAATGAGTAATTTACCTTGAACCACGGACCTTTCGCCTGTTTTTGTCGGGCTTCGGAGTCGCATCAGTGACCATGGCCTGTTTGCCCTTATTGTCCCGATTGGTGGTGGTGCCACAGTTGTTGTTGCTGGAGGTGGAACCAGGATGTCTGCCCTTATCTTCTCTGTCTGGGATGTGTAATCCCAGCTGACGAGCCTTCTTCAATCTTGCCTCTGCATTGGTAGTACTTATGATGAAGGTCGTCCAATCCCTGAACTGATCGTCACCCATCCAGAGGCTAATTACAGGGAGTAGCTTCTTCTGGCAGATCTCAATCAATGAGCTCTCGGGATTGCCTTGGGGCAACCTCATTGCGGTTTGGCAGAACCGCTCGATATAGTTCCTTGTCAGCTCCCTCTCTCCCTGAACAACATCTATTCGAGACGACACTGTCACATCACGCCCCACTTCGTAGAATCTCTCCATGAACATGTGCTTGAAGCCTTCAAAAGAGTGGATGCAATTGTCAGGAAGGTTGCGGTACCAGTCGAACGTGATCCCCTCCAATGCTTCGATGAATAATCGTGTGAGGATGGCATCACTATGCGGCAAGTGGTCAGTTGTGACTTCAAAGTAAGTCATGTACCGAATAGCAGAGATCTTTCCATCATAAAAATCGATATAGAACTGCTTGTACCGTGGAGGAAAAGTCAAGTCTCTCCATGCAACAGGATATGGCTGCCGTATTCTGAGATCCCGAGAGGAGTCTTGGGTATTGAATATTGCTGCTCCTGGACTTCCCTCCTTGCCTCCTTGGCTTCATCTGCAGCTGAAGGGACGGATGCTGCTAAGGGATCATCACCCAAAGGAGGGGCGGTCGTATTGGAGTCCGCGTTGACCGTGGGTCCCAAGCTTGTTTGTCCGGGCATCCTTGCTGGTTGAGTTGGCAAGGCAGCTTTGATTTTGTCCACGGACTTGACCAAGGACAGGAGCATGGCTTCCAGTACTTTTAGACGTTGTCGGTCAGAAGGTGCTTCATGATCATCGTCAGCCATAAAGACTGTCCTCACGTGGATAGAGGTGGAAGGGATTGTAGCAGAGGTACTCTTTGTACTGTACCCTTGTATAGAGAAATCATCAGAAAATGTCAGAATATCATCTTCCTCTGACTCGGAGGGGATGCTACCCCATGTGCAGGAAGTCGCATCGTCTTGGTGAGGGTGGTGGCCCTCAGGGAAATCCAAGTCTGTTGCGCAGTTCTGGGGGACCTCTACCCCTTATATGTGCTCTTGGTACACTGGGTTATCACATATATTGAGGGGACTGCTACCCCCAGCTTCATCTATTCTCAAGGAGGCCGAAGGTGCAGCCTCGGGAGCTGGAAGCTTCTTTTGGATCGAGCGCCTAAATAGACACCTCCTGTGGTTGTCGATGGGATCCCTCCATACGAGGGCCTCCTTGTAATACTGGCCGAAATGGTCGGGCTGGAAGAGCCTTCCTTGTGAACCTTCTGAGTTGAATTACAGAAGGCGAGAGGAAATCCCTCATCTCCCAAAATTTGCACCTATTTCTTGAGTTGTTGTCGGATAGGTGCTGGCTGCTGCAGTCATTGGAAAACTGACTATCGATCTTCAGGTGCTGCTGATTTGTTGCAGCAGCAGTTGATGATGACATGGGTGCAATGACGTCCCGAGAGGGACTCATTGCACGCCGACGCTGCCGCCTTGCGTTTATGAGTAATCACATCCCGTAAGTCGGTAGCAAGCTGATCCACCTTTGCACCAAACCTGTGGACTCGGGTACCCCGAGCGCATGGGTGCTTAGACAATTGACTGGGCTCGGGTACCCCGAGCGCACGGGTGCTTAAAGACCCACCATGTCCGTTGGCCCTGGGGGACTGGACGCGGGTGGTTCTGTACAATTTTCTGTCAGGAGCCCGTGTAACAGTCAACGGGGCCAGCAGACAATCAGTAACTTGGACAATTGACTGGGCTGGTTGGGCCCGTACTGTACTAGACTTTTTGACTTAGCATCCAAAGACGCATGGTAGAAAGAGTCCAGATTGATACATCCCACATTCTCAATGGATCGCATGGCATCGGGCCCGTATGAGAGGCGGTCTAACACAGAACTTCTGACAAGGCTACATGGAACATCCTGTCTGAGGTCGGGTTTGGTTGTCGCATGGGCTATTTTCTTGTGGCCAGAGCTGGCTGCCGCATAGGCCGTCTTCCTGCGGCCAGATTTGGCTGCCGCATGAGTTGTCTGCCTGCGGCCAGAGTTGACTGCCGCATGGACAGACTGTCCATCTCCCTTATGTGGCTTCTTCTTTGTCCGCATGGATTTTCCTTGTGCCTCCAAAAACTCAGTATCATAGTATTTTTCTCTGCTGTATTTGGGATAGTGGGGTCCTCTGCAGTCGGAAGCAAAGCCGCAAGAGAGTTTTGGTCACCGTCTTGGGCTGCAGAAGGAGCTTCTTCGAGAATTTGGTCGGGGACAACAATTTTGTGCGTCGATGTCCTACGAGTCCTCTTCGGGTTGGCTCGCTTATGAGACGGACTGGCGCTCCCTTCAGAAAGCAATTCTTCGAAGGCTTGTTGGTCGAAATGAACCACAAGCATTTGCTGTGTAGAGGCGAGTTTGTACGCATCAGATTGTGTCACCAACTTCTCATCAGAAGAAAAGGACGTCCCCAGCAGAGTCGCCATCGTGTTTGCCATAAAAAAATCAAAGACAGGTATTACAAAACACTGAAATTGATTACAAACTCGCTTGTACAAGAAAAAGCCTAGAAAGAAATCCTAGGAAACAATCTAAGTACAATTATTTAGTTTTGATTCTGGGGGTAACGGTGGAGGCTCGGGAAAGTGCTATCAACTCTGCCTTACTCCGTGGACTATCTGACGCAGTCTTTAGCTCTTGAAGAAATTACTTTTTTTGAAGGTTGCCAGTCTTGGATTGCCAACCAACCTACAGGGGTGTGGCACCCTGCTATTTATAGTGATTTCGGGATAAAGGATATTTTGAGCCGCATAGATGACCATGTGGCAAATCCACGTGCCAATCATGCCTCGAGACTCAGTTTGTGACTGATAGCTTGGGATTTGTTATGATTTGTCATTGAGCAGTTGAGACATGGTCAACTTGTCACGTGCATCAACTAATCTTCTGTGGCGAGCCGTATGAAGGATGACTTCTGGCCGAGCCGTATGAGGAATGTCTCATGGCTGAGCCGCATAAAAGAATGTCTCATGATCGACCCGTATGAAGGAACGTCTCATGTCCGAGCTGCGTGAAGGAATGTCTTATGATCGAGCCGCATGATCGAGGCGCATGAAGGACGTCTCATGACTGAGCCGCATGAGGAATATCTCATGGCCGAGCTGTATGAGGAATGTCCCATGACCGAGCCGCATGAGGAATGCCTTCTGACCGAGCCGTATGAAGAACGTCTCATGACCGAGCCACATGAGGAATGTCTCATGACCGAGCCACATGAGGAATGCCTTCTGATCGAGCCACATAAAGGACGTCTCAACACATAATGTACCGCATGCCTACAGTGTGCTAACATCAAGACATATAATTTCTTGCTTTGGATCTTCTCGGCTTCAACACACTCCTTAAACATATGAAATCTACTAGGAGAATGTCTCACATAATGTACTGCATTCCTAACACGAGTAACCGAAGAAGACATCAATTTCAAACCATCCACCACCACGAGATTGATGATATGTGCAATACACAACATGTACAAATATTTGGAATGTAGAATGCTACTTTTCCAATTCTGGATCTTCTTGCTCAAATAAGAAATATATACATCATTTGAACTTGCATTATCAACGGTGATAGTGAATACCTTGTTAATACCTTATTCAAGCAAACATTTTTCTACAGCTTTCCCAATGTCCTCACCTTTGTGACTAAAGATTGGACAAAAGTTAATTATTTTTTCTTTAATTCCCGATCTTTATTGATGTAATGTGCCGTAAGACACATATAATTGACCTTTTGTAGCGAACTCCACGTATCCGTTGTAAAACATACCCTTTGCTTAGAATCTTTCAAGTATGTTTTGAACTTACTCTTTCCAATAGAATAAATTTCATAGCAATCTCGTGCCACAGTCCATCTTGATGGAATACGAAGATAGGACATGCAACGCTCATAAAGTTTCTAAAGCCTTCGCACTCAACAAATCGAAACGAAAGCTCATCAATGATTATCATACGTGTCAAAGCCTTTCTCACCTTATCTTGATTAAATCTCCAACTAGTAAGAGTTTTGTCCGTACCCTTTGCATTTGATTGCAAGTTGATTATAGATTGATTTGGATCATGATTTCTTGGATTCACCGAACATACATTCCAATAATTTTTTACATTGCTTGTTCCATTTAATTTACTATGATAATGATATTCTTTTCCGCAATGCTTGCAACTAGCTTTGGGACGACCTTCCGCATCCACAAACTTATTAAAATCTATCCAAAATGGTGCTCGTTGCTTCATAGGTTTTTTATGAACCCCAAGCCTCGAATTTGGATTAGAAAATTGGCTCATTTGTAACTTGTGAACTAGTTGGTGGTTAAGAAGGACCACCTTATTGCGACATCTAAAATATAAAAAAATTGGCTTTCAAAATATGAACAATAGTAAACAAATTTTAATAAAAAAAAAATAAGAAATACGTACGCACATTGCATGAATATGATGTTGTTGCCATTGATTGATTTCGTACCACCTAGTAAACATCACACAATGTGATTTTACTTGCAAAAGGCTAAACCAGAAAACTAATATGCTAAATAAGAAATACGTACTAATTGCTAAGTGTTAATTAATTGCTAATAAAAAAAACTAATTTGCTAAACCAGAAAACATCGTATGCACATATTAAACAAAAACAGAAACATGAAACTACAAACAACAAACAACAATCAACAAGCATTTTTTCCAGCAAGGAATTCTCCTGCAGCAAGTATATTTTTCCAGCAAGCATTTTTTTCCCGCAAGCATATTTTTTCCCTAGCAAACATTTTTTCCAGCAAGTATATTTTTTTCCAGCAAGCATTTCTTCCTTCCCAGCATGCATTTATAATTTAATATGGTAATTTAAACATATTTTAGCAGAGATTTTAGTATTATACTAGTAATTTTGCAGAGTGTTGCCCAGACTGCAAAATGCACTATGCAGAAAGCCGGGAGATCGAGCCTATAAAGCGAGAATTTGTTCCAAAAACAGATCTGCACAACCAAAATTAATACAAAATTAAAATAAATTTTTAACTAAAGTAGATGAGTAGATCTAACTTCTAAATAGAAATTGATACAGGTACTGTAATTACGAGATCTGGACTGTAGATGTATTAGATCTGTCCTGCGGAAAGTAGAAACCATAATCTCCAATGGAGGAGAGTGGAGACTCGGAGAGGTCGAGATACTGGTGACTGGAGGAGATGAGGGAAACCCTAATCTCCAGTGGAGATTAGAGACTCGGAGACGGAGAGTGGAGAGGGGGCTCGGCTCGGAAGGGGGAATAGAGAGGGGGCTCAGATCTCCGGTAAAGAATGGAGAGGGGGCTCAGATCTCCGGTGGAGAATGGAGAATGGAGAGGGGGCTCGGTCACTCGGGAGTCGGGACTCTGAAGAAAAACCCTAATATTTGGGAGCGGGGGAATGAATGAGAGGAGCAAGAAATTTTAGGGCTGAAGAGTGAAGAGAGTATATATAATAGGGAGGGGTAGATAGGTAATTTCATATAATTAATTCGATTTTTGGTTCGGGTCGGGTCAAAAATTTTAAAATCGCAACCCGAACCGAGACCCATATTTACTCAACTTTAAAACCATTATCTGACACGTTACCGCAAAAACAGATCTGTTCGGCTTATGCGGTTCGGGTCGATTCGGTTTGTGGGTCAAACCTGTTTTCTGCCCTCCTCTAATTGTGCACATGGTTACGCGCGCCTAGCGTTCAGCGCTAAAGTGTGCGAGAGTGCGTACGCAAGGTGCGCACAGTCCGTACCTGCGCCAGTCTCGCCCGTACACACTTGTGCAATCTGTGCCACATGCGCCCGCGCATACTTGTGCAACATACGCGTACCTGCGCCACCAGCGCCTGCACGCAATACTCACATCGCCACGCCAACTGGCGCGCCATCTGGACGCACAACCTGGTGCGCAACCGGCAACGCAAGAGGCTTACGCAACGAGGGCAACTTAAGCGCACTATGCGCCTAGTGACGATGTTGACGTGCTAAGTGCAAAGTATGCCAATAAATGTCATATTACGTCTCATGAGCCCATGAGCCCGAGTCCGAGTCTGAGTCTGAGTCGGGGCTTAGCCCATATGGAATTAAATTGAGCTTGTGTAACGCCCGTGGTTCGTATTACATATTTTGGTATATGTGTACATATTTTGACTCATGTTGCCTGTCTCATTGCGTGGTTTATTTTAGCATTTCATTGCTTAGTTCGGCTTGGTTCGGTTTTGCATGTGAACCAAACCTACCTACCCCCCACCACTAACCCTATTTATATCTTACCTACTTTTCTCTCTCCTCATAACTCAGCATTTACTCCTCCTTTTTCTTCTTCCTCCCTGGCATAGAGCTCCACCTACCCCCTCTCCCACCGGCAAGTATATCTTGCTTCATGGAGGAACTCAAGTTTTGTTGTCCCATTTTTCTTACTCATGAGATTCTGAGACACTTTAGTACTTAGCCTTTTTAATTTCCATGGCTCATTTCATGTAGATCTAAGCTTGTTGCATTTTCAAAATTTTTGGGTTTTGATCTATTAAACCTTGTTATTCTCAAATTTTGATGGTCCTATGTTGTAGAGAATTTCTTTCTGCCCCATTTTGACCTATGGAAGTCTAAATTCTGACCTTAGATGAAGGAGTATGGAACTTGGAATCAATGGCTTCATGGTTCTTCTTCTCGGAACAGTGGAGAAGAAGAACATTGCTTGACCGTATGACTTTTCATGCGACTAGATCCCCTGCGGCTCCTCTTTGGTCGCATAGGCATACGAGCCGCATGACCTTGCTCGACTCAGCCGCATGGCTTTTCATGCGACAAGTCCCCTTTGGCCGCATGGCCCTTGCCGCATGGCCTTCATCCGTATGACTCAAGTTAGCTCCCGAGCCGCATGAGCCCTGCCGCATATGCCCGTTCCTCCTTCTTGCCGTATGACCCTCATTCGGTCCTGCCGCATGAGACCCCCATCTATTGTCGTATAAGTTCTTCTAGCCAAGCCGTATAAGCCCCTGCCGCATGAGCCCCCGTCGCATGAGCCCGATCTCCCTTAGCCGCATGAGCCCCTGCCGCATAAGCCTGCTGTCATTAACCGCATATGCCCTTTTCCTCTAGCCGCATGAGCCAGTCCCCTTCTTACCGCATGGCCTTGCTCGACTTGGCCGTATGTGCTCGTTCTTCCCGAGCCGCATGAGCCCTTAACCCTTGGCCCTTTCATGCATCTTTTTCCCCCGGCCGCATAAGCCTGCTCCCCCTCCCGAGCCGCATGAGCCCGTCCTGCTTAGCCGCATGGCTCTTTCCATAGCCGTGCACTCCTTTTACCATGTTGAGCTGTTATATTTATGCTTTTTTCTCATGACTCTCTGTGTAACTTAGGTCCTTTAATAAAATGCTTGTACCATGTTAATTCTAAATATGTTCCAGGACACGATAGTGACCCGTCGTGGTGCACTCTTGACAAGTAACATGACATGATAGTGGCCCATCGTGGTGCACTCTTGATAAGTAAACCTGACATGATATACCTCGATATGCTGTTGCGACGGCTAGCATGACATGACAAGAATGAATGGCCTGGACACCGTGGGCGATTGTGCTTGTACAAATGAACCAATATGGTCTTACATCATGTCTAGGACGGGGTGTAGGCCCTCTTCCCAAATTTTTAATTTTTTAAATTTTATTTGTTTATGATTAATTTTATGGTCATTGTGAGTCATGCAAAAGCTTGCAGGTGAGTTATGATCATCTTGTGGTCACATGACCTCTATGTAGGATAATTATGCATTTTATAGCTATAATATATTTTATTATGATTTTTATACATTTTTATATATTTATTTATTAAAGATATATTTATTTCATTGACTTTCGTGAATTACTACAAGATCATTTGGGACTATTTTGAGACCCAGTATTTTTCTTAGGCTTTAATAACTTAAAAACTAATTTCTATATTTTCTAGGAATTTTCTGGAATTATTTTGATTATTAAATATTAGGAAAACCTATTTTCTAGGACTTCTGGAATTTATTGTGCTAGCCTAAAAGCAAATATTGACCCCAAATATTTTTTTTGGGTTCATTATGCTATTTTATATTTTCTAGAATTTTTCCATAATTTTTGACAATATTTAAGTATTTATTTATTAAGGTTTATATATTTTTAAAGGCTTCCAATATTTATTATGAGGCCATTTGGGGCTAATATGAGACTAAGTATTTTTATTTTGACTCTAGGAGGTTAATTATAATTTCTATAATTTTCTACGATTTTTCTAGATTTTTTAGATATTTATTTGGAATTATTTAGGGTTAAATTAAAATTAAATTAGTTTCTGTAATTAATTACACTGTCAGCGCACAGTCAGCGCTTAGGGGCCCACGTGTCAGCCGCTTGGGCCGACCGAGTGGGGCCCGCCTGTCAGTCAGCCTTGTGCTGACTGTGTTTATTATATTGGAGCCGCGGCTCCTTAGCCGATCCATGTGGGCTTGGCCCAAGCAACAAGGCCATCCGGCCGTTCAATCTAATGAGCGGGTGCGAGGAGATCATACCACGTGTCCTAGCCGCCCACCGACCTAGCTGAGCCGACCCAGTAATAGATATATATATATATATATATATATATATATATATATATATATTCTATTCGGTTTTCGAGAAACCCTAGATTAATTATCAGCCGACTTTTGGAGTTTTGATCCCGGTGATTTCCCAACTTCCCTAGGTGATTCCCGCCAAACCCTACCTCCTTTTAGCGTGCCGTTTTTTTGTTGGATTCGTATCGAGGTAAACTTGCTGAATATGTAATTTATTTTCGTAATTTCTGAATCTAAATTTCTGGAAAATTCGTAGAGTGTCGGTTGTCCGAAATTTGACACGTTTCGGTGTTTTCGAGATTTCGGGAGAACCAGAAATCTAAATCATGAACCGTTTGAAGTTTCGGAAAGCTAACACAGAGATCTACGACATATATTTTTCCCAGAAATTATTTCGTTCATTTAGTATTTTACTTTTTCTGTTGAACTCAGAATTGATCGGCTGATCCCCATTTTGGTCACGATTAGCCATAACGACGATATCTTTTGACCAAAGCGTGATTTTGTGGCACGGTCAATTCCAGCACACTCGTGGCGCTAAAATCTACCAAGGTGCACTTTCAAAATCTAGAGTTCACAGCATTTGACTAAAAAGTCAACGGTACGTCTCGATTTACGTGCCATGGTTTCCAAAATTGAGAAACACGACTTTTGATGGCCAAACTTGCATGTTTAGATTATATTCAGATTATTATTAGGTTAAATTAGGTTTTTAATTAAATTATTATAGAATTAATTATTGTTAGATTAGCAACCCAACTAGCCACTATTTAGAACTAGAATATTAGAATTGATTTGTGGTTTTCGTGCACGGTTCGTGGTGCGATGTGTGTTATAGGTTGACAGCTTATAGATCGGCATTCCCTCATCCTCGGCTTGTGACTACGGTTTGTGCAAGGATTCAGGCAAGTACAGTATTGCATTTATGCTTTAGTTCATTATAACGTTTACTCTATAGTTTTCTCGTTTGATATCCCGTTGAGTCATTGCTTGATATTCCATTGAGACATAATTGTGACACAGTAGTTATCGTATCATTCTTAGTGTATCATTGACCGTTATTGATTGTTAGAGAGTCGGGAGGGAAAATATTCGGTAAATACGTGAACAAACCCAATTACCGTTACCGAATGATAGCTAAGTCATACATACCCACGTATGAGTTAGTCGTACCAATTACTGAATGATAGCCATCGTATGATGTGCCGTATTAGCCCAGCCATTCACGTATTAAAAGGTATTTCACACACACATAGTGGTTCCTATTTTTCCTTTATCTAGTCCATTATCTTTCTAGTTTACATCTTGTCAGTTTATATCTTGTTAGATCCCATCTTGCTAGTTTACATTTTGCTAGTTCATATCTTGATCGTTCATACCTTGCTAGTACTAGTTCTTTATATACTCTTTGTCGTCATTGTTTCTCGCTTGTTCTAACTTATTTTGGACTAACAACATTAATTGCAATATTGTTGTACTCTGCTCCTTTCCTGACTGGATCGTTGTTATAGGTGAGGTTGACGTACCTACTCTTGTGCTATGGACCATACGAGGGGGAGATAGAGACTCGAAGGCTAAACCATAGAAGACTAGTTAGATGTGTGATAGTTTTCTATAATTGTAAAAGCTTATATTCTTCTTCAAATGTAAAACTTCTATATTTTGTAAAGTTGATTTAGTTGTTGTGAATGAGCAGTTAGTATTTATGAGCACTTTGTTTATTGCGGGCTAGACAGCGTACTACCACCGACTCTGCGGCATAGGCTGGCTTGGACGCGTCTCGTATCTGGAAAAGCGGGTGCGGGTCGTGACAAGTTTTTATGGTGGCCCATGCAGGTCTGATTTTACAAAAGATTGCGAACTTGTGGTAGTACTTAAGTTAGTCGTACTACTGCAAGCCTGCGACTAGGATGCTCATTCACAATTAAGTTTGATTTGATTTTATGAGAATGAATAGGACTATGAGTCCCTTATTAAATTTGACCCTTAGATAGTTAAGATTGTTAAATAGGCCATATGATTTAGCCAATGATTTATTGGAGCCTCGGTATAGATAAATCGAAGAATTTTTCTAAGAGAATATGTTATTTTGTTTTAACATGTTGGTAGGATCTAAGGTGGGTAGAATATACGTTTGGGAAGTTAGGACTTCGTAGAATTTAATTCCTAATTTTGATCATTTTGTGCCATTTTATCTTCTGCCTTCTCTAAACCTCGTTTTATTTTCAAAACTATTTTGCGACCGTTTTATTTTTTATTCCTAATCTTGGTTCAATTATCTATATATTAATTCAAGTCATCTTCGTTCATTTTGTGATCGTTTTGTTTTCAAAACTGATACTTTTTACTCAAGGACAGATACTTATATTTTCTTATCATGATCGACTTATTTGAATTTATTGAAGTTCCTTTGAAATTTTTATGGATATAGTTGAAATATTTTTTGATGACTTACAATGGTAAGGCAGATGCGTATTGTCCCCATTTTTTTGAATTATGGAGACTGTGAGTTCACTGCAGTCAGAAGCGCACTGGCGTGGCATGATCCCTAAGTTGAAATAATTTCAAGTATGCATAGGTTGTCAAATATTACTAAAACTATATCCTAGTTTTATTATTGATCTTTTGATTTATTATGTCAATATTGGGTAGAGTTGATAAAGTGTTCGATAACATATTATACTTGAGTCATGAAACCAAGGGTTCACGACAGCCAGATGTACACTGGCGAGGCATGAATTCTCGATTAAATGACTTTGGATATACTTATGATTTTCGAATATCATAGCGACTATATCTTTTATTGGCATACGACTATTTTTTTTCTTTCAAATTTATTTGATGTCTTATTTCTTGTTACCACCTTCTCTACAACTTGTAGTTCTTTATTTCTTTCATATTTTTCTATTTTTGAATCGTCATATTTTAAACCTATTTTGATTTCCTTCCACTATATTTCTAAAACGTATTTAGATTTTGATTTTATATGCCTGATCAATTTCGATCATTCATCACATTATTTTCTTGATTATATTCTTTGTCATGCTTATTCATATCGATTGGTCATGTCATATTTTGATGATATTCTTGGTTGTGCCTATTTGTATCTTTTGAAATTTCGAGGACAAAATTTTTCTAAGGTGGGTAGATTTGTAAGCCCACTTCCCAAATTTTTAATTTTTTAAATTTTATTTGTTTATGATTAATTTTATGGTCATTGTGAGTCATGCAAAAGCTTGCAGGTGAGTTATGACCATCTTATGGTCACATGACCTCTAGGTAGGGTAATTATGCATTTTATAACTATAATATATTTTATTATAATTTTTAGACATTTTTAGATATTTATTTATTGAAGATATATTTATTTCATTGACTTTTGTGAATTACTACAAGATCATTTGGGACTATTTTGAGACCCAGTATTTTTCTTAGGCTTTAATACCTTGAAAACTAATTTCTATATTTTCTAAGTATTTTTAGGAATTTTCTGGAATTATTTTGATTATTAAATATAAGGAAAACCTATTTTCTAGGACTTCTGAAATTTATTGTGCTAGCCTAAAAGCAAATATTGACCCCAAATATTTTATAGGGTTCATTATGCTATTTTATATTTTCTAAAAATTTTCCATAATTTTTGGCAATATTTAAGTATTTATTTATTAAGGTTTATATATTTTTAAAGGCTTCCAATATTTATTATGAGGCCATTTGGGACTAATATGAGACTAAGTATTTTTATTTTGACTCTAGGAGGTTAATTATAATTTCTATAATTTTCTATGATTTTTCTAGATTTTTTAGATATTTATTTGGAATTATTTGGGGTTAAATTGAAATTAAATTAGTTTTTGTAATTAATTATACTGTCAGCGCACAGTCAGTGCTTAGGGGCCCACGCGTCAGCCGCTTGAGCCGACCGAGCGGGGCCCGCCTGTTAGTCAGCCTTGTGCTGACTGTGTTTATTATATTAGAGCTGCGGCTCCTTAGCCGACCCATGTGGGCTTGGCCCAAGCAGCAAGGCCATCCGGCCGTTCAATCTAATGAGCGGGTGCGAGGAGATCATGCCATGTGTCCTAGCCGCCCACCGACCTAGCTGAGCCGACCCAGTAATAGATATATATATATTCTATTCGGTTTTCGAGAAACCCTAGATTAATTATCAGCCGACTTTTGGAGTTTTGATCCCGGTGATTCCCCAACTTCCCGAGGTGATTTCCGCCAACCCCAACCTCCTTTTAGCGTGCCATTTTTTTTGTTGGATTCGTATCAAGGTAAACTTGCTAAATATGTAATTTATTTTCATAATTTCTGAATCTAAATTTCTAGAAAATTCGTAGAGTGTCGGTTGTCCGAAACTTGACACGTTTCGGTGTTTTCGAGATTCCGGGAGAACCAAAAATCAAAATCACGAACCGTTTAAAGTTTCGGAAAGCTAACACAGAGCTCTACGACATATATTTTTTCCAGAAATTATTTCATTCATTTAGTATTTTAGTTTTTCTGTTGAACTTAGAATTGATCGACTGATTCCCGTTTTGGTCATGATTAGCCATAACGGCGATATCTTTTGACCAAAGCGTGATTTTGTGGCACGGTCAATTCCAGCGCACTCGTGGTTCTGAAATCTACCAAGGTGCACTTTCAAAATCTAGAGTTTAAAGCATTTGACTAAAAAGTTAACGGTATGTCTCGATTTGCGTGTTATGGTTTCCAAAATTGAGAAACACGACTTTTGATGGCCAAACTTGCATGTTTAGATTATATTCAGATTATTATTTGGTTAAATTAGGTTTTTAAGTAAATTATTATAGAATTAGTTATTATTAGATTAGTAATCCAACTAGCCACTATTTAGAACTAGAACATTAGAATTGATTTGTGGTTTTCGTGCACGATTCGTGGTACGATGTGTGTTATAGGTTGACAGCTTATAGATCGGCATCCCCTCATCCTCAGCTTGTGACTACGGTTTGTGCAAGGATTCAGGCAAGTACAGTATTATATTTATGTTTTAGTTCATTATAACGTTTACTCTATAGTTTTCTCGTTTGATATCCCGTTGAGTCATTGCTTGATATTCCTTTGAGACACAATTGTGACACGGTAGTTATCGTATCCTTTATAGTATATCATTGACCGTTATTGATTGTTAGAGAGTCGGGAGGGAAAATACTCGGTAAATACGTGAACAAACCCAATTGTCGTTACCGAATGATAGCTAAGTCATACACACCCACGTATGAGTTAGCCGTACCAATTACTGAATGATAGCCATCGTATGATATGCCGTATTAGCCCATCCGTTCACATATTAAAAGTTATTTCACACACACATAGTGGTTCCTATTTTTCCTTTATCTAGTCCATTATCTTGCTAGTTTATATCTTGCCAGTTTATATCTTGTTAGATCCCATCTTGCTAGTTTACATTTTGCTAGTTCATATCTAGATCGTTCATACCTTGCTAGTACTAGTTCTTTATATACTCTTTGTCATCATTGTTTCTCGCTTGTTCTAACTTATTTTGGACTAACAACATTAATTGCAATATGGTTGTACTCTGCTCCTTTTCTGACTGGATCGTTGTTATAGGTGAGGTTGACGTGCCTACTCTTGCGTTATGGACCATACGAGGGGGAGATAGAGACTCGAAGGCTAAACCAAAGAAGACTAGTTAGATGTGTGATAGTTTTCTATAATTGTAAAAGCTTACATTCTTCTTCAAATGTAAAACTTCTATATTTTGTAAAGTTGATTTAGTTATTGTGAATGAGCAGTTAGTATTTATGAGCACTTTGTTTATTGCGGGCTAGACAGCGTACTACCGCCGACTCTGCGACGTAGGCTGGCTTGGACATGTCTCGTATCCAGAAAAGCGGATACGGGTCGTGACACGAGGACCCCTGAGTACCACGGTCAGGGGTACCTACTGAAATTGACTAAGGTTAATAACTAGAATAATCCAGTAGTCATGAAGAGATTTTCCAGCTACAGGCAATCCCATTATCTGGGCGCACAAGTGGACTTGTAGCCTGCCGACGAGTAGGGCACATTTCCAGCACACTGTCATGTGTTGTACCCTTCATGAACGGATATTCGACCTGGATAACCTGGATGGTCTGCAGGGCTTGTGGCTGTTGGAATATCTCATTGCATTTTGCTAGTAACTAGGCATGTGATAACCCTAGTTAGTTAAAGTATCAAGCCGTACTCATTGCTTGGCCGTGATTGATTGGATGGAGTCTAACTCAGTCTAGTCTTGACTTGATCCTGTACAAGAATGTAACGTGACCTGAATGCTTGTGTTTTACCTTATCGATAAATGATGGAAAACCAAGTTCCGTTCAGACGAGGGGTTACTACCCCGGTCCTTGTTTGGTTTAAGGGTTATAACTTGGTTATCTGAATAGTTCCATGGTTATCCTATCATATATCATCATAATTTTTCATATTTTTAGCCTTTTATTATATAACTATGTTTTGTGTTAATTGCTGGTTTTAGTTCTTAAGTGAAGCCTCCTTTGTGGCACTTGCTCTTTCTGGGAACTGACCCAGCTGGTTTTGTGTGGCCTGATATCGGAGCAGTTCCAGAGGATCTTCCTACCTTCCAGCCAGATGGTGACCACCAGGCGTAACCAAGACAACGAGTGGGTTTTCCTTTTGCTCTCCCACTCTATTGTAAAAATATTCTTTTAAGGCGTTTAGCCGACGAGCACGTGTTAGCTCGATTGCATTTTACTTACTGTCTGCCTACGGGCTGTAACATGATTGACGAATCCTAGGATTGATCATGTATGACTGAAACTCTTGCTAGTCTTCACATTTTATACGACTAGCTTCATGATCATCCAAATATGTAATGTATGGGACGCCTTACTATTGTATATTTGATACTCTAACATCTTGTAACTGCTATTCCTTGCATAAAATTGAGACAATAGACTTGTTCATGACCATAAGAGACTGATGGCTTGTAGTTAAACCCTCATGTATCTATACAGCCGTGATCGTATAGCGAGGTGGGTTACACTTTGATATACGTAGCTGGCTATGTATGCCCCCGCCCTCCAGTATTCTGGTTCTGGGGTATTACATGGTTTAAGTGGTGGCCCATGCAGGTCTTGTGAATCAAGATATGTGAGGGTTTACTGAATAGATGTCTCAATCAGCACTCGCCCTTGATCTCTGCTCGTATCCTCTGAGTCCCTGAATTCTTGACCTGATCACATGCTTGTATCTTTGATCTATCCTGGTCCTTCCTTATTGTTCCCTATGTCGTCTTCTTCAGCGGCATTGTTCCTGGTCCTACCGATCGGCAAGGCGGAGCAGCTCCCGTGGGCCAGCAACAACCTGGAGATCAGGCCCAGCATTCAGGAGTAGCCTCCAGAGTCATGCCTACTGGGGGTCAAGAGCCACCAGTTCAACCAGTCCAGCCCGCAGAGCCTGATGACGGCACCTTGGTGGGTCTCATCAGGATATTATTAGCATCTCAAGATCGTCGGGGCGATGCCCTGCACCAGGCAGTACAAGATGCTTTGAACAGAGGCGGTCATCAAGGGAACCAGGCAGCCAACAGCTTCAAGCGTTTGAACCCTCCCTTCTTCGATGGCAACGAAGATGCGATTGCCGCAGATGCTTGGCTACAGGATACAAAAGTGATTCTAGAAGCGGCAAAGATGCCCGAGATTGAGAAGGTGGCGGTAGTACGTCTACAGTTATTGGATCTTGCCCGCAGCTGGTTGGCGGCGCAGGCTGTTAGATTAGTAGCACCTGTTGCATGGGCAGTATTTCGTAAGAGATTCCAGACCAAGTACTTCGATGCTGTAGCTCGATACGATCTACAGACGAGGTTCACCAATCTGAAGTAGATGGGCAGGACGGTCGACGGATATACGGCCGAGTTTTCGAGACTTAGTTGGTTTGCTCCCACATTGGTAGCGACCGAGTTCGACAGAGCCCAGCGGTTCCAGTAGGGGCTCCATCTAGAGATTTTATTGGCAGTGGAGCAATTTGAGCATCAGACTTTTGATACGGTATTGAGAGCAGCCAGGAGGCACGAGTATACCTTCCGGAGGATTAATGACAGGATCGAAGGTCGGAAGCGATCTCACGGCCAGATGAATCAGTCTTCGGCATCAGCCCCGGCAGCCAGGGCTTTGACAATTAGAACCCCGAGGCGGGCGGCCTCAGTGACGTCAGTTCAGCATTCAACCCCGACGAAACCTCAGCAGCAGAAGCAGAAGCAGTCTTCCGCAATGGGTTGCACTCATTGTGGGAAGCCAGGGCATATGGTGGCAGAATGTCGCAGAGCAGAGGGATTGTTCTTGGCTTGTGGAGCACCGGACCACAGGGTTGGGAACTGCCCGAATAGGGGAAGTTCCTCTTTTTCGACCTTTACTAGTCCTTCGGTGAGAGGACCAGCACCAGTCCAGCAGCAGCAACAGTTTCTGAGGCCCTTGCCGCCTCAGTCCCAAGTATTCCAGCAGCAAAACCCTCAGCAGTATGCACAAGTCCAAGCCCTGATTCAGAGTGACAGAAAGGTTTTCAGCATAGGGGACCCACACCCAGAGGACATGGTCAGGCGATGGCGATGACTGTAGAACTCGTAGACTTGCCAGAATTCCTATATCACTAGGAAGTATAACCTCGATGCCCATCTCCTGAAGGTCTTCTAAAATATGCCTTTGTGACGTCAACATAAATACGCTGCCTCTTCTGCTAAGAGCATCTGCTACCACGTTAGCCTTGCCTGGATGATACTGAAGCTCCACGTCGTAATCCTTGATCAACTCTACCATCTTCTCTGTCTCATGTTCAGTTCCTTCTGAGTAAAGATGTACTTCAGACTCTTGTGGTCTGTGTACATGTCCACTCGATCACCATACAAGTAATGCCTCCATAGCTTCAAAGCAAATACTACTGCTGCCAACTCCAAGTCATGAGTCGGATAATTCTTCTCGTGGTCTCAAAGTTGCCTAGATGCATATGCTATCACCCTTCCATGTTGTATTAGGACACACCCAAGTCCCTTTCCTAACGCATCACAATATACAGTAAAACCTCCGGGTCCAACCGGTAATGTAAGAATGGGTGCCGTGATCAATTTCTGCTTCAATTTCTCAAATGATGCCTGGCACTCTACCGACCAAACAAATGGCACATCCTTTCGTGTCAAGCGGGTCATGGGTGCTGAAAGTCTTGCAAAGTCTGATACGAACCTTCTGTAATATTCTGCCAATCCCAAGAAACTCTGTACATCTGCTACGGTCTTAGGTACTGGCCAGCTCTCTACTGCTTCTACCTTCTTGGGATCCACTGCTACTCCAGCCCCTGATAAGATATGTCCCAAAAATGAAATGTGATCCATCCAAAACTCACACTTGCTGAGCTTGGCATACAACTGGTTCTTTCTCAGAACCTGTAACACTTTCCTGAGGTGATCTTCATGCTCTTCTTTACTAGCTGAGTATACGAGAATGTCGTCAAGAAACACAACGATAAATTGATCTAAGTACGACATAAAGATGTGGTTCATCAAATCCATAAATATTGCTGGAGCATTGGTCGAACCAAACGGTATTACTAAAAATTCGTAATGCCCATACTTCGACCTGAATGCTGTCTTAGGAATATTCTCTTTTCGAATCCTCACTTGATGATACCCTGATCGAAGATCTATCTTGGAGAAAACTCTAGCTCTGCTCAACTGATCAAACAAGTCGTCAATCCTTAGTAGTGGGTACTTATTCTTTACTGTTACCGTGTTGAGCTTTCTGTAGTCAATGCATAATCTGGATGATCCATCCTTCTTCACCACAAGTACCACTGGTGCTGCCCACGGTAATTCGCTAACTCGAATGAAATTCTTCGCCTTCAGTTCCTCTATGTGCTGATATACCTTGGCCTGCTCTGAATCTTCCATTCTGTAAACTCGATCTGATATCGGTTTAGTTCCAGGTGCCAATTCTATACTGAACTCAATATCTTTAACCGGTGGTAGACCTAGAAGTTCTTCGGGAAATACATCTAGAAACTCTTTAACTATCTTTGGGACTTGAACTTCTTCCATTGCCGTTACTACTCCTTGCTCTTGTTGAGTTGTCACTGATCTGACTAAGGTAAACCGCTTCATGCCTGAAATATCAAAAGATACACTCCCTCTACGATAATATATCGTCGCATGACTGTCTTTCAGCCAGTCCATGCCTAAGATAATGTCGAAATTTTCAACAGAAAATTCTATCAACTTGGCGGGTAAGGAATGCCCGCAAACTACAATGCTACACGCTAAAATAACTCTACTAACTCCTACGAGCCCTTTACCGGTGAGTATATTCAACCTCCCTGGCAATGCCTCGAATGTCATTCCTAGTCGTGTCGCAAATTGCATAGATATAAACGAGTGCGATGCTCCCGAATTAAACAATGCTACTGCGGGATATGAGGCGACGAAAATGTTACCTGCCACAACATCTCCCGATTCCAATGCCTCTTCTAAGGACAGATTGAATGCCTGCCCTCTGCCTCCTTGTTGGTTCCCATGCTGCGGCCTAGCCTGATGTTGCTGCTGGCCCCTGCCTTGGTGATGCTGGGGTGGTCTTTGTTGTTGCTGCTACATCGGCGGTCCCTACTGCCGAAATATCTAAGCCTGTGACATGAACGGGCGTTGTGCTAACGGTCTCACTGCTACCTATGGTCCTTGATATTGTCCTGCCCCTGGTACTGGCAGCACAGAAAATTGTTGCACTGGTCCTCCTGACCTCGAACTCATGGGACAGGTGGAAACCCGATGATCTGGACTTCCACATACCAAACACTGTCCGTTCAATGCCCGACACATACCTCTAGTGTGCCCTGCCTTCCCACAATAGGTACAGCCCGCTGGGGGTTGCTGGTTCTTTCTCTGCTGCTGCTGCTGCTGTCTGGTTGGTGGTGCTGACCCTCGCATCGCCACATCGTAGATGCGAATGCCAGGGGATAGTGATGTTATTCGGGGTGCTACCCCATGCCTCCTTCAATCTGATTGTGAGATCTCTTCTGACCTCCAGTCCTTGTTGTGATCCTCTGGATGGTGATCTCATGCCTACGGGTTGCCGTCAACACCTCATCAAAGGTCTGGTAGTTGTGCCCCTCTATCAATTACAAGAGTTCAAGATGAAACCCTTGCTGAAATCTTATAGCCCTCTGGCTCTCTGTTGCTACCATCTCTGGGGCGAACCTACTCAGTCTGCAGAACTCTGCTGCATAAGCGTCTACTGTCTTGCCAGCCTGCTTGGGGTTGATAAATTTTTGTTGTAGCTCAAACTGTGCCACAACTCCATAGTACTTCGTCTTGAATCTTGCAGTAAAACTATCTCAAGCAACAGGACGTCTGATACCCACTTCCTTCGATTTCTACCAATCACGTTCGAAGTCCTGAAGTAACAGCTTTACTTGATCCACACGTTCTTCCGTCGGTACCTTAGCCGCTGTCAGAATAGCCTCGATGTCCTTAAGCCATGCATCTGCTAAAATGGCTTCTTCTGTGCCCTCGAAACGATGGGGGTTATACTTGCAAAATCTGGTCGATGCTCCTGAATCTGTCCTCACCCCTCTTTGCAAAGCTGTTTGCAATCCTTGGTTGAATAACACATTCTGCTCTTATAGCTGAGTGTGCATACGTTGCTGAGCCAACACCTGATATTGCTGAGTAGCCATCATCCCTCTCATGATCTCTAGAAGGGCTGGAGTATCTACTTCCACAGGGCTAAGCGGAACTGTAGGTGGTGTTAGAACCTCCGGATACTGCGGTCCAGCCGCTGGTTCCACTATCACCTCTTCTTGGGTGGTCTCTTGAGGTAGTACTGGTCCTTGTTGCTGATCAACACAGTCAGGTTGTCCGTGTTGCCCTTGTTGTTGTTGTCCAGCTCTGACAGATGCGGACGAGGTGCCCCTAAGAAAAGGGACAAGCGAACAATCAAACGATCGGACAAGAAAGATCAATGAAGTCAAAGGATACCGGAATGTCAAACTCGAGTCGAGATTAACGAATCATGAGATCAAGGGGAAACATGTGTGATTGAGACATCCTATTAAAACACCCCACAAGTCTGAAATCAGACCTGTATGGGCCACCACTAAAACCTTGACACGTCCCAGAACCAGAATACCGGAGAGCGGGAGAGTGACTCAGCCAGCTACGTATTACGGGTAGATGAATACCGTATAATACGATCAATGCTGTCTAAAAGACGAGGGGGTGCATACTACATGAAAGTCTTACTAGGGTTACACCACATCTATTGTCTCAATCATTCAAACAAGAAACAATAATAGAGAACATGTAAGATAAAGCAGTAAGGCGTCCCAAATACTCAGTCAAAATGTTCTTGAGATCTGGCGGTACAAAACATAGCCAGGTGATATAGCAAGGTATACACAATTGTAATCAGCTGCAGTCTGACTTAGTTACAATTATGTAAAAGTAAGTGCAAGACAGTCTGACTAACATGTCGGTGCCAAACGGCAATAAGTAAAGTAAGTTGTAAAAACGAGCAGGGAAGCAAGGAACCCACTCGTGTCCTCCTGCGATCATCCCTCTAGTATTGACCATCTTGGAGGTAGAAGTAAGCTGAGTCCTCGGGGACTGACTCTAAATCTGGCCATGCAAAACCAGAGAGGTTAGACCTCTAATAGCAAGTACCACAAGAAAGCACGACATAAGAACTAAAACCAGTGATAAGAGTTAAAACTATGATAAATAAGTCTCCGCTTGCTACTGGGGTTCACACAACATCACGACACTTCAAACCAACTTCCCAACCAAACAAGGACAGAAGTTGACCCGTCAAGTCCTGACATTCTGATCAACTCAGCAGTTTAACAGAGTAAGTACAGTACACAATCAAATCAATTTAAACGACCATGCAACTACTATGACTTGCTTCTGTAAGTTCTAAGTTACCCTGAAAATATGCAATAAGGATTCCTCAGTTCTTACTATGTACAAGCAAGGCTAGTCTACCCAATCAATCAATTACGCCAATCATGAATTATACAGGTCCCAGCGGGACGTCCGTCATCAATATACAATAAATAATATAAGCAGATACGCTTCCTGCCCGTGTGGCAGATTTGCAGTATATGTGGGAACCAGCCGGCATGTCGGGCACTAATTGTCCCAAGGATGGCTGTCATGTAAGAACTCGGGAATCCATTCTCTCCATGCAGTCATTATTTTATTTAACTTAGTAGTCCCTATATTGAGCGAAATCCCATGCCGTGGATCATGGTCATTCAGAATGAGTACTTTCGTACAAAGTACGATATGCACAACTCTACAACGATGCCCGTGCGGCTAGGTTGTAGGTCTTACATAGCATAATGCAACAATCAATCCTAGCCACGGAATAATTATGCCTTGACCATAAGGTACACATGCTGTTTTGCAAAAAATAAATTGAAGTCTGCACGTGCCCATATGCCAATGTTCGGGATCGGCCAGTCGATCGCAATAGTTCATAGTTAATATGAACGTGCCTCATTCAATTTCAGTAAGACGACTAGCCAGTCTCTTTAGTTCCAACTAGGAACGTATGATCAATCATTCAGTCAAGGTAACAATCAATGTCAATTCGTGACAAGGCATGAAAGTCAAACTAATATTTAGTATGGTCGAGTCTATAACTCTCAGGGTTAAGTTCCAGTCATTCTGGGTATCCACAAACCAACTCAAGACACATGGTACATTCCACACAACAACATGTATTAATAATATTAACATATCATGATTAAATCAAGTTCATGCCAAAAGGCGTAAGGATATTATAAGGGTGCCATGTACGCAAAAAGGGGTACGCTCAATGAATTACTCCAAGCCAGAAGAGTACGCCCAATGGAACACGCGTAAAGAAAATTTACGCATGAAGGAAGTTTACGCGTAAAGGAATAAAGCTTACGTGTAAAAGAATACGCTCAATTAAAGGAATAAAGTTGCGTGCGTAAAAACTCGCCTTATACCAAGCCAGAATAGTACGCGTAAAAATAAAGCTACGCGTAAAACTAGTCTGCGTAAAAAGTCAGGGTTTACGCATGAATCTTGTATGCGTAAAGGAGTATGCGGGAAATACTGTATGCATAAAAAGTAATGTTATGCGCAAAAGAATATCTTTACGCGTGAAACACTGTACGCGTAAAACAGTATTATTACGCGTAAAAGAGTACGCAAAAATAATAATATTCATTATACGGAAAGGAGTACGCCAAGCCATAATAGACTTGTGTAAAAATCAGATCTACGCTGACACGTAAAAACATGGACGTAGAGCTCGATATTACGCAGACACGTAAAAACATAGGCGTAAAGTTAAATGCCTACGCGAGCACGTATAACGTGAGCATAAAAACTCCTCCCGAACTCCAAATTCTATGGATCCTTCATTCCAAGTCGAAAATGGGATTTCCATGGGTCAGAATGGCGTATAACACAATATCAACAATCTGGAACGAACAAAACTAGAAAATAAGGAAGTTTGATAGATCAAAACCAATAAAATTCGAAAAATAGTAATTTATAGATCTACTAAAAATGAGACTTCAAAATGCAAAATGCCAAGTTCTAAACTCTCTTAGAATCACGAGAGGAAGATAATTGAACCATAAAAATGGGTTCTCATGTGGAAGCAAGATGTACTTGCCTATGGGTTTGGTAGGTGGAGAGATTTATGAGGAAGAAGAAGAGTAAATGAGAAGGAGAAGTAATGAAGAGAGAAAGGATTGGGGCTTTAAAATGGAGAGGGTGGTAGGTTGGGAGTTGGGTTCGGTTCATGATGAACCATCATAAATTTGGAAACAAACCAACCCAAGTCGAACCCAAGAGCAAAACTAAAGCAGAAAATAAAATACAGAAAAATAATTAGCGTAAAACTAAAGGAATTAAATACAGAAAAAATGCATGATAAATATTAAATAAATACATTCAAGCAGTACATGTATAAAAATACGTATTCTGGGAACGAGGAGTGACATACGGTCACGGCTGTCTAGATGTATGAGAGTTTATCTACAAGCCATCAGTCTCTTATGGTTAAGAACAAGCCTAGTGTCTCAATCTCAAGGAAATAATAATAGTTACAAGATGTTAGACCATCAGATATTCTATAGTAAGGCATCCCATATATTTCATATACAGATGATCAAGAAGCTAGTCGTACAAAATACGAGGACTAGCAAGAGTTTCAGTCATACATGATCAACCCTAGGATTTGTCAATCATTTTACAGCCCTTAGGCAGACAAGAAATATAAGTATTCAACACGAGCTAACACTTGCTCGGCGGCTAAACGCCTCAAAAAAATAATTTATAATAGAGTGGGAGAGCAAAATAAAACCCACTCGTTGCCAGGGTTACGTCTAGTGTTCACCATCTGGCTGGAAGGCTGGGAGATCCTCGGGTGCTCCTCCAAAATCTGGCCATACAAAACCAGCTGGGTCAGACCCCAGAAAGAGTAAATGTCACAAGGGAGGCTTCACTTAAGAACTAAAACTAGCATGTCAGAACATAAACAAGAATAATAATAGGAAAACATGAAATGTAAATACGGCAACAACTGACGAGAGGACGAGAAACTATTTTGGAAGTCAGGTTACAATCCTTAAACCAAACAAGGACCGAGATTGTAACCCTTAGCCTGAACAGAACCGGATCTTTAGCCATTTATTGCTAAGAGTAAAGCGTAAGCAAGCACGTCCTGAGATAGCCATGTACTGGATCTAGACAGACTAGACAGGATTGGACTCCATCCAACATTCACGGCCAAGCAAAGTATACAGCTTGATACTTTAACTAACTAGGGTTATCACAAACCTAGTTACTAGCAAGATGCAATGAGATGTTCCAGCATTCACAAGCCCTGCAGCTATCCAGGTTATCAATGCGAGGTTCATGCGAGAGTTATCAAGAATTATTAGGTGACTTGAGTGCAACACATGACAGTGTGCATATTACTTGTTTCAAGAAGTGCCCCACATGACAGTGGGCTAGAAATGTTTCCTACTCGTCGGAAGGCTACAAGTCTATTAGGTGTGGCCGAAATAACGGGCTCGCCTGTAACTGGAAACATCTCTATATATGAGCTATTTTGATCAATCTAATAATTAACCTAGTCAGATTCAGCATAAATCCCTGACCGTGGTAACCAGGGATGCAAGTCCTAGACATGATACGAGACGAGACTGGTAGCTTATACAAGCACATTCAAGAACAATCACCCACGGTGTCAAGATGAGTTATTACTCAGCATGTCAAAATAGCCGTCACAACAGCATTCAAGATTACATGTCAGGTTTACTTGTCAAGAGTGCGCCACGACGGGCCACTATCATGTCATGTTACTTGTTACTTGTTAAGAGTGCGCCTTAATAGGCCACTATTATGTTCTATCCTTACATTATCATGACTAAGAGAAACTTGCATAAAATAGTTAGTAACATATTCTTGAAGCCAAAGAAAAGCTACAACTTTTACGTTGGAAGTTGGGAGAAATTCTGGCCACAAATCAGACAAATGGGACATAAAACAGCCAAAAACAGCCAAAATAGGCACTATGCGGTACTATGCATCCATGCGGCCAGTATTATACGGTACTATGCAGCCATGCAGAACTGGCACAATACGGCACTATACAGCCATGCGGAACTGGCACTATACGGTACTATGCAGCCATGTGGACAGTACTATACGACACTATGTAGCCATGTGGAACTGGCACTATGCGACACTATGCAGCCATGCGGACAGCACTATACAGCCATGCAGAACCGTCACTATGCAGCCATACGGAACTGGCACTATGCTGTACTATACAGCCATGCGGACAGTACTATACGGCACTATGCAGCCATGCGGAACTGGTACTATGCGGCACTATGCAGCCATGCGGACAGCACTATACAGCCATACAGAACTGGCACTATGTGGCACTATGCATCCATGTGGCCAGCACTATACGGCACTATGCAGCCAGCACTATTCATTGTTCCTGCCAGAACCAGGACAGATGATCATAGAAGATGTCCAAATCTTACTTTGGCCATAACTTTCTCAAAATAAGTCAAAATCTAACTTTTTAAATGTACATTTTGGGTAAAATCGAATTCTCTACAACATAGAACAATCAAAACTTGAGAATAATAAAGTTTGGTATATCAAAACCTAAGAAAACCGAAAAGATAACAAACTTAGATCTACAAAAATCTATCCGTCCAAACCAAAAACTCCAAGTTCTAAAGATGCTTAGAATCATGTAGAGAAGAAGATAGAACAATAAAAGGGAAGATCCATCATGAAGCAAGTTGCACTTGCCTAAGCTTTCAAGGTTGGAGGGAGAGTAATGGAGAAGAAGGAAAAGAAATAAATAGAAGTAATGAAGAGAGAGAAACGGGTGGTTGGGTTTTATAAAGAAAGGGGATGGTTCAACATGGTGAACCAACCATCAAAATAAATCGAACCAAGCCATCCAAAGCAAGTCAAGTTGGACCAACCCAACCCAAGGTCAACCTTAGCCAAGATACATCGAGGCAAGCAATAAAGAAATACGAAAATATAGTAAATAAAATACGGGGCAAAATCTGCATATGTACACTGAAAATACGTATAACGAAAAATAAGAGTGACAACTCTACCCACCTTAAAAGAATTCTGTCCTCAGAATTTAATTAAGAGGCTAGAGATGTCGGGGCAAGCTATACTAAAGCACAAGCCATCAACGACTAGCAACAAATCAAGCAATCATTCATGCAAGCAAGAAATTTAAAAGCATAAGGCATAAGGAAGATATTATACCTTATGAGCCAAACAGGTGTAGATATAGCGAGCGGATATCATCCTTACGCTTCCACGTTAACTCACCTAAAGAGTGGTGACCCCAAGCAATACAGACTAAACTAATAGTCTTGTTCTTGAGTACCTTCTCTCTTCGGTCCAATATGGATACGGGTCTTTCCTCATACGAAAGGTTGGTTCCAACAACCAATTCCGAATGATCAAGGACATGGCTCGGATCCGAGATATGTCACGACCCGCACCCTAGAGTAAGGGCACGAGAAGTGGGTACGTCCAGCCTACGCCGCAGTGTCGGCGGTAGAACGCTGACCTAGGTCACAACATCTAACAATATAAGGTGATGCACAGTTATACTCCCCGAATGGGGGTAACATAACAGAATACAATCTCAATCACATCTAGGGTAGAAGTACGATAAGATAGATAGAAAGATACGAAATCCAAATCCGTAAGACATATAATAGAGAGATGATATTAAGTGTCTAAGATACAACTCAACAATATCCAGAATATATAGATCCCAATATACAACTCAAACTCAAATGACAAGAAAATAATATAAGCCTAGACTAGGGAGCCTCAGTCTCTACAGCTAGTGGATCCGGCTGGAAGTCCGGGTCACAAGTGTCGTCTACAGCTGTCCCATAATAGGTGTCTACGCAGGCCTCATCCTCATCCTCTGTAAAAATTTTAACAGGGTCCAGTTAGGACAGGAGCGAGCACAATACATCTCACGCAGATCATAACAGGTTAGAAAATATAACATGCAATAGAGTAAGATACATGAAACGCTAAAAGAAGATGTATATGAAAAACAGAAGGATATGATAATAGGAAATATCTATATATGATAAGTAAGAACTGTAAGCAATATGTGATTTAGAGTACAATATGGTTATGTAAACGGGTTAGGTTATACAATAAAATGGGACTCCTTTGTACGTGGGTGTACAATGGACATATATAATTTCTTATACAATAGGATTGATCACATAACCATTTCTACTCTCCCTCCCCAATCAATACACAAGGATCCAATTCAGTTACGTTATCTTATACAATGTCTTGTACAATGGCTTGTACAATAGAGCTCAATGTGATAATGAGAGTACAATATGCATAATGAGTGTACAATGATAAGGGTATTCAATAAATACAATATATTAGTAAAACGCACATCATAATATGTATTTAGTAAACACAAAGGAGATAACATCGCAAAAGAATATCCATATAGTACCAATCCGTGTTACCAATGTGTCAGCATCAAGTAAATTAATCTATGGCAAGAATAGACGTTCTAGCAAGTATGAAACAGTCAGAGAATGTACTCGCCTGATAACCTGAATGTCCTGCTGAGAATATAGAGTCCCAAGTGAGGTACCTGACTCCTATTTAGAACAACATAAGTCACAACATGTCTAGAATAGTAAGGCTGAAGATTTCAATGCATTCTACATGATTCCTAGGTCCTTCTAGACCCAAGTCAACTCTTGGTCAACCATCAAGTCAACTAGGTCATCACCAAGTCAAACTATGGTCCACTAGTCCATAAAGTCTAAGTTAAACCATTCTAGGCTAATCACTATCTAGGCATATATATGCATATAACATAGGAACCTCAACTTACACATTATATTCACATATTTATACACACTATCTATGTAGGCTATTCCTACATTAGATTACAATTCACATTGGTTGCATGTATATTATTACATATATATATACATGTGTACACATAGAGAGTTTAGAGAGGGGAAACCTACATATGTGAGTGTGTGTATATGTGTGACAGAATTGGGTGTGAGGGTGATATATAGTGTGTGGCAGGTGTGGTGTGTGTGTAGTGTGAGGAATATGGTATATATGATATGTGTGTGTGTAGATTGGTGAGGGTGTATAGGCCTGTCATGAATGTGTGTGTGTTTAAAAAGTGTCCCTGTGCCTTAGGGTCTCAGTGTCTCACTGTGTGTGTGTTTAAGGCTGGACAGTAGAGGGGGTTATGTGTCAACAACAACATATTCATAAATAACTATCTAATCATTATATTAATATATATGTTTATATACATATATCATAGGAATTATAGATATGAGTGTGTATTCATGTGTGTTCTCAGGTTTTAAGGATCAATCTCAGGAAAACAGGGTATTCTCAGGTTTTATTCCCTGTGTGTGTGTGTTAGCATGAGTACATGTGTGTGTGGGTTAATGAGGAACATGTGTATGTGGCTGTACAGTGAAGGAAATATTAAAAAACAGTGTGTGTTAGAGTGTGTGATATGTGACAGTGCTCAATAGGATGGTGTCCTGTGTGTGGACTGTAAACAGGTTTGTGTGTTGATCAGGATGTAGGCTGTGTGTGTGATAGGTTAAAGGGGCATGTGTATCCATAGTTCTCAGGTTACAAATCAGTTGCATAAATTTCACTTTCCTAAAACAAAACCAATTCTAAATCTCAGTTTTCTTAACATCCAACTAAATTCTCAGTTTTCTGTCAAGTTGCCCAACCTACATTTCAGTTTTCAGTTAACAAATAGGTTAATATGTTATCATTCAAATTTTAGTAAGGGAACAACTTAAACTCAGGATTTCAAAGTCAACTCAGTGTCCTGTGTATGGTGTGTGTCTCATGGAGTTAATCCTGTGCGTGTGTGTGAAAACATGAAATAAGAAAACAGTGAACTAATGCATGGTATAACCCTGTGTGTGAAACAGTGAGCTGTACATTTGTGTGGATACAATATGAGGGATTTGTAGCTAACAGTGAATAACAGGGCTAACATGGGTGTGTGTGTATTAGATTGAAATAGAATGAAAATCTCAGGACTCCTAAGTCCCTCGACAGTTCATGAATCAATCCAAGCCCAATTTCGAAAATTCCCCCACCCCACTTGTAACATCAACCAACATAAATCAACTAATCAGTGAACTAACACAATGTGTAAGAATTTAACATGGCAAAACATTCAGAATTTAGTTTGAAAACTGGAAATCGATTGATAGTTTAAAACAGGAAATAAAATCAAATAAAAACTAAAATGTGAGTATCAGTCACATTTCAACTCAAAGTCCAAATACCATTCATGAACCATAAAATCTAATCTAATGTGTAGGATCAACCTAACAATAATTAGTACACTTGTACATGAGTCAATAGGACAAATAAACATCATTTAAACAGTCAAATAACAATTTAAAGCCCAAGAAACTGAACTAGTGAAGTATCAGTCGGGTTATTAGCCTACATTGGGAAATTGACAATTTCAATTGCAATTTTAAAAGCTCAATGAAATTCGAAAACTAATTTTTTATGCCATCATGAACTCTAACAAGTAGGTTAATGTCTCAGATAGATGTAGGTGTAATATACATCACAATTTAATCAATGAACAGTTCACAAGTTATTCAAATTCTCAAGAAATCTACTGTCAAAGCTCATGTATCAGCAATATGGAAACTCTCTGATTTCGAAACCCAACACCACATCCAAACCCAAACAATCTTGTACAGAGTGTCCCATACGTGTACATGTGTCAGGGGGTCATACTCATGTCCAGGAAATTGGACATGAAGTGTCCAATCAGTGAATGTGAAACTCAGTGAACTAGTCAATTAAGACTGTCTCGTGCAGCCATGACGAATCGATTTGGGCTCGACACCGAGATCGAGAGGCCATGTGCTCATGTCTAGGGTTAGGGGGTATGTAGGGCTAGAGGTTCGACACCCTGATCCGTGTCCAAGTCGCGTCTGTACGTGTCAAACGATGCGTGTCAGAGAGCTGAAATCCGTACGGGTGCAAGAGTATAAAACCGGTGTATGATGGATTCCGTATTCGATACGACACAAGAGTTCATGAGACTCGAGGGGGGGTCTATCAGTGATGGCCCCCACCTCTGTGTCAAAAATAAGGTGTCTACGTGGCGTGTCCAAAGAGAAACAGGACACGGGTAGCAGGGCACCCGTGCGCTGTATCGTGCAACGTGTCCATGGCCATTTCCGATACGAAAATGACACGAATTCATGTTCAGTAAGTGGGGGTTCGAAAACACACACCAATGGCTTCCCAAATATGTAATTTGTTTTAGAAAATACAAAGGTTTAATTCATTCGAGCATTTCATCAAACACCTACATATATGCATTGATACGTGTCCGATACGGACACGAAATGGATACCACTCGACACCAAACCTATGCTAGCAGCTAGGGGACTCCTAGGGCTATGCACTCATGCAAAGAAATCAAAATTTGAATGGGTTTTGAGAGTTTTACCTATAGGTTTCAAAGCTCCTTGAAAAGCTCTAAAAGAGGGGTTTCTCCTTGCTAGCTAATCTCTCCAAATTGCTCTCCAACTGGGATTGGCCTCCATAAATAGTAAGAGGAAGCTAATTAGATCCTAATGCAATTGGTTCGGGAAGAAAAGGAATTAAAATGAAATTTCTAGGGTTTTAGGAAGTTTAGAACTAACCTTTCTTTCCAACTTTGCAACTCTTTCTAAAGGGAGGCTAACCTAATGGAAGAGGCATTATATAGGGGTGGGATTCCCTATGTTGGTTGGCCAAAACTCTAGGGTTAGGGTTTTAGTTAGTTGGGCCATGGGCCTCCCTCTCTTGGTGGGTTTCTAGGCTTCCTAGTTAAAGGCCTATTCTCAAAACACCCCATTCTAACCATTAAGTCCAAAAGCAATTATCTACCAATTTTCTAACCATGACTTAAACTGACAAGTCCCACTTAGTCTATAGGTTAAGTTCCACTTCTAGGTTAGGCCAAATCTAGTCTAGAACCAAGACCACATAGCATCTAATTAATTAATATTAAAAACACATAAATTTCCATAAATTCCAAATAATTCTAATAAATCACAATAAGCTCAATAAATTTAGAATAACCAAAATACCCTCTAGGCTAAATGCACTAAATTGAACCTCTACTCACATGGTTAGGCTCTAGGGTAGACAGTCTCTAGGGTTTCACTAGTCAAACACCAAAATCATAAGTCATAACTTAAAATAGTTTTAAAAATGATTAAAATTTACTAAAAATTATATTATTATTTAAATATCATAATTAAATAAATTAAAACACAAAATTTTAAAATTATCCTTATTTTAGAAAACTGGGTGTTACAGGATATACCATCGTAATTGGGATACATGGAACACGTCATGTACCTCATGTAACGACGGCGAAAGAGTGAGACGATAGGACACATCACCTACTCGCTAATGTTAAACGGCCCTATATACCTAGGACTAAGCTTTTCCCGTACGCCGAATCGAATGACGCCACGGGTAGGTGACATCCTAAGGAACACGTGGTCGCCAACTGAAAACTCAAGGAGACGCCGATAAGAATCGGTCCAATGGCGGTGGCGATCTTGGGTAACTCGAAGATGATCTCTGACTTGTTTGATCACCTCGATTGTCTGTGTATTCATCTCTAGACCAAGCATCTGCCTCTCACCTATATCATCCCAGGCTAACGGGGATCTGTACTTCCTACCATACAGTGCTTCAAAGGGTGCCATCTCGATACTGGCCTAGAAACTGTTGTTATAGGAGAACTCTACTAGGTACAGGTGATCTTCCCACGAACCACTGAAGTCCAACGTATAAGATTGCAACACATCTTCAAGAGTCTGAATCGTGCGTTCTGACTGGCCATCTGTCTGCGGATGATATGCTGAACTGAACTTGAGACGAGTCCCCAAACTCTCTTGGAGACTTCGCCAAAAGTACGATGTGAATCTTGAATCTCTATCTGATATGATACTAACTAGCACTCCATGCAATCTGACAATCTGCCTGAGGTATATCTCTGCTAGCTGATCCGTCGACTGACCATGAATGGGAGAAAATGAGCTACCTTCGTGAGACGATCGACGATAACCCATATAGCATCCCTGCCAGCCAGGGATTTAGGTAACTCAGTTACAAAGTCCATAGTTATATGCTCCCACTTCCAGTCTGGGATCGGTAAAGGTTGAAGAAGTCCAGCTTGTCTCTGATGTTCAGCTTTAACTTGTTGGCAAACTAAACATCGGGAGACAAATCGGGCTATCTTCCTCTTCATACCATTCCACCAGAAATGCTGACGGATGTCTCGGTACATCTTCGTGCCACCGGGATGAATTAAATACTGAGAATTGTGAGCCTCTGCCATGATCTTCTGTCTGATATCACCACTGGGTACACAAAGACGCCTCCCATGTCGGAGAGTACCATCTTTGTGAATACATAACTCTGGTCTTCGTCATGCTTCACACTATGCTCTGAGCCGCTGAAGCTTGGAATCTGCTGATTGTGCCATCTTGATCCTCTCAACTATACTGGACTGAACTTACATACTGGCTATCAATGCCACATTGGTAGGAAGAACTATCTCTATCCCCATCTTCTAAAGATCGGCTAACAATTCTGGTTGCGCTGTTAGAAAATAAACTCCAGCTCTTCTGCTCAATACATCTGTTACTACGTTAGCCTTCCCGGAAAGATACTGCAGGTTGATGTCATAATCCACCAGTAGCTCTAGCCATCTTCGCTGACGCATATTAAAATCCTTCTGAGTAAACACATACTTAAGACTCTTATGGTCGGTAAAAATCTCCACCCGATCTCCAAATAAATAATGCCTCCAAAGCTTCAATACAAAAACTACTGCTGCCAATTCCAAGCATGGGTAGGATAATTTCTCTCATGGTCACGAAGCTGGCATGACGCATAAGCTACTACCTTACTATGTTGCATCAATATGCATCACAATCCTCTGCCTGAAGCGTCACAATAAACTGAAAATCTTCTAATCCCATCTGGAAGAGTGAGAATGGGGGCCGTCATTAATCCTCGCTTCAACTTCTCAAATAAACTCTAACACTCTGTTGTCCAAGCAAATTGTATATCCTTGCGGGTCAACTGAGTCAAGGGCACTGAAATCCTAGCAAAGTCTGATACGAATCGTCGGTAATAGCTCACCAATCCTAGAAAACTGCGAACCTCTACGATAGTGCTGGGAACTGCCATGTCTTTATAGCCACTATCTTCTGGGGGGTCAACTTCCATTCCACCTCTGGTGATGATATGAACTAAGTATGAAATGCGATCAAGCCAAAACTCGTACTTACTGAATTTCGCATACAACTGGTGTTTCCTGAGATTCTGAAGAACTACACGAAGGTGCTGCTCATGCTCCGCCTCACTCTTGCTATAAACCAAGATGTCGTCTATAAACACTACCACGAACTGGTCCAAATAAGGCATGAAGATACGATTCATGAGGTCAATGAATACAGCTGGCGTATTGGTCGCTCCAAATGGTATAACAAGGAACTCTCAATGTCCATATCTTGATCTGAACGCTATCTTCGGGATGTCTTTCTCTCTAACTCTGATCTGATGGTATCTTGATCGCAAGTCAATCTTCAAGAATACTGCCACTCCCATGAGCTGATCAAATAAGTCATCTATCCTTGGTAGAGGATATCTGTTCTTGATTGTTACAGAGTTTAAGGTACGATAATCAATACATAATCTTGACATACCATCCTTCTTTTTCACAAGAAGCATCGGGGCTCCCCACGGCGATCCTCTAGCACGAATAAATCACTTGGTTCTGAGTTTTTTAATCATCTTGTACAAAATCTCCAACTCTGAAGGTGCCATCCTGTAGACTCTCTCTGATACATATGCCGTCCCTGGAAGCAAATCAATAGTGAACTCGATCTCTCTCTCTGGCGGTATACCTGAAAGCTCTCCGGGGAACATGTCTAGGAACTCTTCAACGACTCTGCAAAACTGAACTGCCTCCGCTACTGCCATCTGCAAGACTGGGGAGAAGGTTCTACTTTGCCCATAGAGAATAAAAACTCTGTCTTACCGAAAATACCAAAAATAATCCTGCCAATATGGCAGTCTATTCTTACGTATTGCTCCTTCAACCAATCCATTCCTAGGACCACAGCATAGTCAGCCATCGAAAATTCTATCAACCTAGCGGAAAACTCTCTACCGCTAACTACGATTCGACACGAGAAAAACACTATATCTACTCCCACAAGACCGTTACCAGTAAGTATATTGAGCCTTAATGATAATGACTCGGGCTCCAGTTCTATCCGTATAGCAAATCGTGCAGACATAAATAAATGCGATGCACCCAAATCAAATAATACTGATACTGGAAAAGAGTTGACGAGAATGGAACCTGCCACCAGCTCACTTGAAGCTAACTCTTCCTCCACGGTCAGAACCATAGCCTGACCTTGCCCTCTGGGTGCTGGTCCCCTCTGCTGGAAACCTCTCTGCCGGTTCTGCATCTGAGCTTGGGTCTGGGCATACTGCTGGGGTCTCTGCTACTGGAAGGCTTGAGCCTGAGGCGGTAATAGCCTCGAAGGCTGGTACCGTTGCTACTGCTGTACTAGTGCTAGGGCTGGTCCCCTAACCGATGGACTAGTTAGGTTTGACGATGATGAACTGGCTCTATTCGGGCAGGACCCTATCATTTAGTCCGGTGCCCCACAAGCCAAGCACAATTCCTGTGCTCTGCGACACTCTGAAACAACGTGTCCTGGCTTCCCACAATGAGTGCAGCCCATTGCGGAAGACTGCCTCCGCTTCTGTTGTTGAGGGTACACCGGTGTTGAATGCAGAACCGACGTAACTGAATACGCCCTTCGGGGAACTACAATCGACAAAGCCCTAGCTGCCGGGGCTGGTGCTGAGGACAGACTCATATGCCCATGGGGCCTCTTCCTGCTTTCGGTTCGGTCCAAGATCCTCTGCGAGGTGTACTCGTGCCTCCTAGTTACCCTCAAGACAGCATCAAAAGTTTGATGTTCGAACTGCTCCGCAGCTAGAATAATTTATAGGTGGAGTCCCTGCTGAAACTACTGCGCTCGATCCAACTCGGTTGCCACCAAGGTAGGAGCAAACCGACTCAGTCTTGAAAACTCGGCCGTATATCCATCGATCGTCCTGTTCATCTGCTTTAAATTGGTGAATCTCGTCTGCAGATCATATCGAGCCACTGCATCAAAGTACTTAATCTGAAACTTGTCACTGAATGTCGCCCAAGGGACAGGTGCCGCCAATCCAACTGCTAATATTGCCCACCAGGTGCGGGCTAAGTCCAATAAATATAGACGCACTACAGCCACCTTCTCTTCCTCTGGAGTCCTTGCTGCCTCAAAGATAACCTCTATGTCCTGAAGCCAAGCATCGGCAGCAATAGCATCTTCACTTTTATCAGAGAAGGGAGGGTTCAAGTGCTTGAAATTATTGGCTGTACTATTACCTTGGTAATCCACTTTTCCCATAGCATCTTGTATTGTCTGGTGCAGGACATCGCCCTGACAATCTTGAGAGGCGAGTAATTCCCGGATGAGTCATACCAAGACTCCATTGTCAAGCTCTGTAGGCTGAGCTGGCTGAACTGGTTGCTCTGGATCCCCGGAAGGCATAACTCGGAAGGCTGCTTCTGAGAGCTCGACTTGGTCTCCTTGTTGAGGCTGGTTCACTGGTGGTTCTCCTTCCGGCTGATCAGCAGGACCAGGAGCAATGCTACTGAAGAAAATTATACGAGGAACATTAAGAAAGGACCAAGATAGATCAAGGATATAGGCATGTGACCATGCCAAGATTTCAGGAAGATTAGAAGATAAGAATAGAGATCAAAGGTGATTGCTGATTGAGACATCTATCCGGTAAAATTCTTACACATCTTGATTTATAAGACCTGCATGGGCCACCACTAAAATCGTGTCATACCCCAGAACCAGAATACTGGAGAGCAGGGGACAGACACAGCCAGCTACGTATATAGAAGTATAATCCACCTTGATATACGGTCACCACTGTCTATATGTATGAGAGTTTATCTACAAGCCATCAGTCTCTTATATTTAAGAATAAGCCTAGTGTCTCAATCTCAAACAAGTAATAATAGTTACAAGATGTTAGACTATCATATATTCAATAGTAAGGCATCCCATACATTTCATATACAGATGATCATGAAGCTAGTCGTACAAAATA
Organism: Iris pallida; assembly: GCA_029216955.1. Lineage (NCBI taxonomy): Eukaryota > Viridiplantae > Streptophyta > Magnoliopsida > Asparagales > Iridaceae > Iris > Iris pallida. Next base: position 1,099,594 of record JANAVB010024200.1, on the reverse strand, counting down.
CGAGGACTAGCAAGAGTTTCAGTCATACATAATCAACCCTAGGATTTGTTAATCATGTTACAGCCCTTAGGCAGACAAGAAATATAAGTATTCAACACGAGCTAACACTTGCTCGGCGGCTAAACGCCTCAAAAAAATAATTTACAATAGTGGGAGAGCAAAATAAAACCCACTTATTGCCAGGATTACGTCTAGTGTTCACCATATGGCTGAAAGGCTGGAAGATCCTCGGGTGCTGCTCCGAAATCTGACCATACAAAACCAGCTGGGTCAGACCCCAGAAAGAGCAAGTGTCACAAGGGAGGCTTCACTTAAGAACTAAAACCAGCATGTCAGAACATAAACAAGAATAATAATATAAAAACATAAAATATAAATAAGACAACAAATGACGAGAGGACGGGGAACTATTTCGGAAGCCAGGTTATAATCCTTAAACCAAACAAGGACCGGGGTTGTAACCCTTCGCCTGAACAGAACCGGATCTCTAGCCATTTATTGCTAAGAGTAAAGCGTAAGCAAGCATGTCCTGAGATAGCCATGTATTGGATATAGACAAGACTAGACAGGATTGGACTCCATTCAACATTTACGGCCAAACAAAGAGTATGGCTTGATACTTTAACTAACTAGGGTTATCACAAGCCTAGTTACTAGCAAGATGTAATGAGATGTTCCGGCATCATAAGCCCTGCAGCTATCTAAGTTATCTAGGCGAGGTTCATACAAGAGTTATCAAGAATTATTAGGTGACTTGAGTGCAACATATGACAGTGTGCATATTACTTGTTTCAAAAAGTGCCCCACATGACAGTGGACTGAAAATGTGCCCTACTCGTCGAAAGGCTACAAGTCCATCAGGTGTGGTCGGGATAACGGAATCGCCTGTAACTGGAAATATCTCTCTATATGAGCTATTTTGATCAATCTAGTTATTAACCTAGTCAGATTCAGCATGAATCCCTGACCGTGGTAACCAGGGATACAAATTCTAGATATGATACGAGACGAGACTGGTAGCTTATACAAGCACATTCAAGAACAATCACCTACGGTGTCAAGACAAGTTATTACTCAACATTTCAAGATAGTCGTCGCAACAGCATTCAAGATTACATGTTAGGTTTACTTGTCAAGAGTGCGTCACGACGGGCCACTATCATGTCATGTTACTTGTTACTTGTTAAGAGTGCGTAAAACAGCAAAATAGGGCATAAAATAGCCAAAATAGGCACTATACGGCACTATGCATCCATGCGGCCAGCACGATGCGGCACTATACATCCATGCGAAACTGGCACTATGCGACACTATGCAGTCATACGGAACTGGCACTATACGGTACTATACAGCCATGCGGACAGTACTATATGGTACTATACAGCCATACGTAACTGGCACTATGCGGCACTATGCAGCCATGCGGACAGCACTATACGGTACTATACAGTCATGCGGAACTGGTATTATGTGGCACTATGCAGCCATACGGACAGCGCTATACGGCACTATGCAGCCATACGGAACTGGTACTATACAGCCATGTGGAACTGGAACTATGCGGCACTATGCAGCCATGCGGACAGCATTATACGGCACTCTGCAGCCATGCGGAATTGACACTATGCGGCACTATGCAGCCATACGGACAGCACTATGCGGCACTATGCAGCCATACGAAACTGGCACTATGCATCCATACGGCCAGTACTATTCGACACTATACAGCCAGTACTATTCATCGTTCCTGCCAGAACCAGGACAGATGAACATAGAAGATGTCCAAATCTTACTTTGGCCATAACTTCCTCAAAACAAGTCAAAATCTAACTTTTCAAAGGTCTATTTTGGATAAAATCGAATTCTCTACAACATAGAACAATCAAAACTTGAAGATAATGAAATTTGGTAGATTAAAACCCAAGAAAATAGAAAAGTCTATAAACTTAGATCTACAAAAATCTATCCGTCCAAACCGAAAACTCCAAGTTCTAAAGATGCTTAGAATCATGTAGAAAAGAAGATAGAACAATAAAATAAAAGATCCATTATGAAGCAAGTTGTACTTGCCTAAGCTCTCTAGGTTGGTGAAAGAGTAATGGAGAAGAATGAGAAAAAATAAATGGAAGTAATGAAGAGAGAGCAAGGGGTGGTTGGGTTTTATAAAGAGAGGGGATGGTTCAACATGTTGAACCAACCATCAAAATAAACCAAACCAAGCCATCCAAAACAAGTCAAGTTGGACCAACCCAACCCAAGGTCAACCTTAGCCAAGATACATCAAGGCAAGCAATAAAGAAATACGGAAAAACAGAAAATAAAATACGGGTCAAAATTCGTATACGTACACTGGAAATACGTATAATAGAAAACAGGAGTGACAGAATGTGGCGTGCACGCGTTCAACTTTGAACAACTAAGTTCTTTGGGTGCCTAGACTTATGCCACAAGCTGTGCAATACAACTTAACCCGTCGGGCGAGCAAAGGCTAAGCCACGCCTTGGGCGATTAGATCGTGCATGCTTTATCAAGTGTTATGCGGGCGACGCTATGACTTAGGCTAACTCTTAACTTTGTGGCAAAGACCAACTTTTCTTCTTCCAAGCCACAGGACGAAGGATCGATGTTATTTTGAAAGCCATCGTGCATCGTTTCTAAGTCGACCGTGGGACCTTTTTTCATGTTCTAACTCAATCGACTCGACTTGGGATTATTCTCTTAGCTATGTGAATTCATCTCTTTTATTATCAAACCTACTTGTGTATTTGAAAACTTTTATTTTATTAATACGAAGGCCAAGCTGAGGTAAGTTCACCGAAGCCACCCACCTGAGCGAGGGGTCGCCTCGATCGAGCGGGCCTTCGAGTCGCCGTTGCATGGCTAAGTCCGAACGCCGTTGGTATTTCAATTCCTCCGATTGACTGAGCGGGACGGGGTACTACAGTCCATGCCCAAGATAACGTCAAAATTATCCATAGGAAATTCTATCAACTTAGCGGGTAATGTCACTCTCGTTTCCTGTTATACGTATCTTCAATATACGTATACGAATTTGTAACATTTATCAGGTGGACCGTAGTTAGACTTGTCTTGCATAGCCTAGTCTTGGATTAATCTTGACTTGGTTTATTTGATTTAGTTTGGTTCAATTTGACTTGGTTTAGCTTGTTTGGTTTATTTTGGTTTGGTTTGGTTTTGGTTTGGTTTGAGATGGTGAGGCTTACTATATAAGTCAACTCCACTCTCTCTCCTTCATTATTTCTCATAACTTCTTCTTCCTCCTCCATTACTCTCCCATCAACCTAGAAAGCTCTAGACAAGTGCAACTTGCTTCACGATGGATCTCAAGTTTTATTATTCCATTTTCTTTCTTACTTGATTTTAAGCCTCTTTAGAACTTAATATTTTTGGGTTTAATGGATGGATTCTTGTAGATCTAAGTTTGTAATTTTTTGGTTTTCCTTGGTTTTGATCTCTGAAATTTGGTTATTTTTAAGATTTAATGGTTTCATGTTGTAGAAAATTCAATTCTACCCAATTTTGGCTTTTGAACCGCTTGATTTTGACTTCGTATGAGGAAGTTATGTCATTTTCGTGTTCATGGGTTCCCCACACCTTTTAGTGCTGTCAGGACGATGAACAGTGTCGTGCGCAGTGTCTTCGTTGTCGCGCGCCTACGCGCCGTGCTTGCGCACAACGTGCACCGTGGGCACTTTTGCCCTCGCGCACCATGCAACTTGCACGCCGCGCGCCAGCGCATTTTCCTGCCGCGCGTCGTGCTTGCGCGCAACATGCACCGTTGGCACTTTTGCCCTCGAGCACCTTGCTACTTGCGTGCCGGCACATTTTTCTGCCGTGCGCCCGCGTGCCGTGCTTGCGCGCAACGTGCGTCGTAGGCACTTTTGCCCTCGCACATATTGCAACTTGTGCGGCCGCGCGCCCGCGCGCCGTGCTTGCGCAGGTCACTCCAAATGACTATTTTTGCCTCTTTGAGCTATTTTGTAGCTAAAATATTAAAAAAATCAAAACATGAAAGTTGTAGATCTTTGTCTTGGCTTCAATAATCTTCTTATTTTACTTTAATCAGAGTTCATATGTGACTGATGATTTCAATCATAGTTGATCTTTTGGTATATTTATGTACTTGGCAGTATTTGATATTTTTTAAACAGAAATGAATTTCTTAACATGATTAGATAATTTTGTACAGTTAGAGAATAATTGAACCTCATTTATACTCTTAACACTAGCACAGATTAAATTGTTGTTTTATGCCAAGTAGTTACTTTATTTATTTCTTCTTACATGTCATGATACATCTTTTATCTAATTCTTCTACATGCGATCCATATTGTCATATTTGCTTATTCTTAGATAGTGGCCCGTCAGGGTACACTCATGCTACATGTCTCTTCTTTGCTTAATCTAGATAGTGGCCCGTCGTGGTGCACTCTTAACAAGTAACATGACATGATAACTCCTAAATAGTGCCCCGTCGTGGTGCACTCTTGATAAGCAACCTTGACATGATAATTCTTGATGGTGGTCCGTCGTGACGCACTCTTGACATGATAAGTAATCTTGATAGTGGCCCGTCGTGGCGCACTCTTGACAAGTAATCTTGATAAGTAAGCCTAACATGTAATCTTGAATGCTGTTGCGACGGCTATCTTGACATGCTGATTAATAACTCGTCTTGATACCGTGGGTGATTGTTCTTGAATGTGCTTGTATAAGATACCAGTCTTATCTCGCATCATGTCTAGGACTTGCATCCCTGATTACCACGGTCAGGGATTCATGCTGAATCTGATTAGGTTGATTATTAGATTGATTAAAGTAGCTCATATAGAGAGATGTTTCCAGTTACAGGCGATCCCGTTATCTGGGCGCCTTGAATGGACTTGTAGCCTGCCGTCTAGTAGGGCACATTTCCAGCCCACTGTCATGTGGGGCACTTCTTGAAACAAGTAATATGTACACTGTCATGTCTTGCACTCTAAGTCACCTAATAATTCTTGATAACTCTTATATGAATCTCGCCTGGATAGCTGCAGGGCTTGTGACTGCCGGAACATCTCATTGCATCTTGCTAGTAACTAGGCTTGTGATAACCCTAGTTAGTTAAAGTATCAAGCCGTACTCTTTGCTTGGCCGTGAATGTTGGATGGATTCATATCTTGTCTAGTCTTGCCTAGATCCAGTACATGGCTATCTCAGGACATGCTTGTTTATGCTTTACTTTATTGATAATTGGTTAGAGACTAAGTTCTGTTCAGGTGAAGGGTTACAACCCCGGTCCTTGTTTGGTTTACGGGTTATAACTTGGTTACCGGAATAGTCCTTTAGTTATCTTATTGTTTATCACCATTTTTTCTCTAACTCATGTCTTTTGTTATTTTATTTGTGTCATTATGTGCTAATATGCTGGTTTTAGTTCTTAAGTGAAGCCTCACTTGTGGCACTTTCTCTTTCTGGGGTCTGACCTAGCTGGTTTTTTATGGCCAGATTTCGGAACAGCACCCGAGGATCTCCCAGCCTTCCAGCCAGATGGTGAACACTAGACGTAACCCTGGCAACGAGTGAATTTTATTTTGCTCTTTCACTCTATTGTAAAATTATTCTTTTGAGACGTTTAGCTGCCGAGCAAGTGTTAGCTCATGTTGAATACTTATATTTCTTGTCTGCCTAAGGACTGTAACATGATTGACAAATCCTAGGGTTGATCATGTATGACTGAAACTCTTGCTAGTCCTCGCATTTTGTACGACTAGCTTCATGATCATCTGTATATAAAATGTATGGGACGCCTTACTATTGAATATCTGATGGTCTAACATCTTGTAACTATTATTACTTACTTAAGATTGAGACACTAGGCTTGTTCTTGACCATAAGAGACTGATGGCTTGTAGATAAACCCTCATACATCTAGATAGCCGTGACTGTATATCAAGGTGGATTATATTTCTATATACGTAGCTGGTTGTGTCCGTCCTCGCTCTTCAGTATTCTGGTTCTGGGGCATGACAGGATATATCTTATCTCGGCACGATATTGGCACCGTTTGTCCTTGTTTGGTTGTAAGGGTGTAGTATTGTCTCGATGATATAGTATAAGCCTATAAATCTTGAATCAACTCTTATTATTGTGCTTGGGTTTTATCTCACTCTTTTGTGCTCCCTTGTGGTACTTGTTATTCGGGGCCTGACCCCGCTGGTTTTGTTTGGCCAGATCTTGTAGCAGCGCCAGAGGATCCAGCCTTCTACCCGAACAATGGTGCACACCAGGAGTATGGGCGCCACGGACCATGAGTGGGTTTCTTCTTCACTGCTCAGATATCTTCTATTTTGTACTTGGCATTTAGCCACCGGCACCTGTTTAGCCGGATGTTCTGGACATTAGTTTTCTTTTACATAATTGTAATTAAATCAGACTGCAGCTGAATATAGTTATGTACTATTGACTCTCGGTATTAGCTTATCATTTTGTATAGCTAGGCCCATGAATCATTTTGATGAAGCGTCGGGGACGCCTTACTGCTTTGTCTTATATGATCATTATTTACTGGTTCTTGTTTTGATTGATTGAGACATAGATGCTCTGTGAGACCATAGGAGACTTGATTGTAGCATGCACCCCCTTGTCTTTTGACAGCCACGATCGTTGTATAACGTTTATATACCTCATATGGAGTAGCTGGCCTAGTCCGTCTCAGTATTCCGGTACTGGGGCGTGACAATTATGCTGAGTTTCAGGTTCATCCATTAATTCGGGGGCCTTTGACCGACGGCCCCGTGGCAAGTGGGTTGGACCACACTCACCCTATATAAAGGAAAGTTTTTTTGAAGGATTGTGTCTTCTGTCTCTTAACATTCCCACAGTCATGCTCGATCCCGACTTAGTTTCGAACGGCCATTGGCCTTGCACAAGTCGATTGTTGGTTGTGGGTCCCTTCGTCAAAGAAGCTACGTCTTTATAGAAGAACGACTATTGGGTTCTGAGATGCACTTGAGTGTTTGGCGTAAGGAGTTCGAACCTGAACAACATCTTTGATATCTTCGAGATCCAAGCTTTCGGATTTGGATTGATTGCCAATCCAAAGAGCCACAGGTTGTGCTTTGTCCGACTCAAAGGCGGTGGCACAGTCTGTGCTGTGGACTGAGTTCTTGCTCGAGCCAATAGCTGCTTCAGGAAGTGGCTCACTCTGACAGTGTTGCGCGTCTGGGGGGTTGCACGTCTGTGAAGATTAACTCCCTTGTAGATTTTTAGGCACTTTAGTTCTTTTCATGATGAATATGTAATAGATCCTTGTAGTCATGATTTAAATAAAAAAGATCTTTTTTAGTAATCATGATGAATCTGTAATAGATCCTTGTAGGCGTGATTTAATAAAGAACTCTTTATGAACTGTGGTTTCTGATCTTCTGTTTGTGCTTTTGGGTACCTGCACTTTTGTGAAGATTTGTGTAGAGAGAACACTACCTACGCTTTTGATATGTATGCGCTTTTTCATGCTTCTACACTGACTTGTTAGTCAGACTATCTTGCACTTGCTTTTACATAATTGTAACTAAATCAGACTGCAGCTGATAACAATTGTGTATATCTTGTTATATCATCTGGCTATGTTTTGTAAAGCCAGATCTCCAAAATATTTTGACTGAGCGTTTGGGAAGCTTTACTGCTTTATCTTATATGTTCTATATTACTGCTTCTCGTTTGAATGATTGAGACAATAGATGTCGAGTAACCATAGTGAGACATGTATATAATATACACCCCCTTGTCTTGTAGACAACATTGATCATATTATATGATATTCATGTACCCGAAATACGTAGCTGGCTGAGTCATTTGGTGCATGTAGCAAATGGTGCATACAACAAATGGTGCACACAATGAATGGTACACACAACAAATGGTACACATAATGACCGGTGCCAATATCGTGCCGAGATAAGATATATCCTATAACCATCGCAACTTCGGTCTATAGTCTATCGCAACACAATAGCCCAACCCAACAACCAAACAAGGACATGGGTTGGACCACGCACCACGATAGTCCATGTTCCTCAGTTGCTAACAGAAGAAAACATATCACAAACAAGTCGGCTTACAAGCGGCCAATCAATCCTATGGCTTTCTATGATTTGTCTGGATTATCCCAGTAATGCAATATATAGGAATCCTCAGATCGTATCGCATCCAAGCAGGGCTAGCCAATCCATTATATATATATATACACGTAGCACTTTGATTATGCACCGGTCCCCCATAAGGCCACCGTGCTAAAACATATAACACATAGCACGTAGGAGTCAGATATAGTCATCCACAAGAGGCGGATGAAACTGTATCCGTGGCGGCCAACCCGACACGTCAGAACAGGACATGGGGTGGCTGGTGACATACGATCTCGAAATTCTGTTCCCTTCCAATGCTTCTACCGATTTAAGTTGCTTAGTTAAACCTATCTTGATATTAGAATTACATGTCATGGTCACATGGTCATCCTCTTATATGTCGTACCATAGTACGTGTACCCTAAGTATGGATCCACTTCGGCTCAAGGAGTCCCAAATCTAGATCCATGCTTAGTGTAATGCATCAAACAACAATCATTATACCATGACACTATTATTGACCCATTACCATGACTGTTCTGGAAGGTACACATGTATTGACATATAACATGAATGATCACTTAGCACGCAGAGTCACACCTCAGTGCACTCATTAAATAGCACCGCAGTGCATACTAATATTGTATCTCAATACACACTTAGAACATGTACCAACACGTATACAGGTAATCAGGTCAGGAACACAATCAAGTCAGGAAGTCACGCGGATCCCTCGTGACATAAAGTCACATATGAATTCTGGTTAAAATGAGACATGAAGATTCTTGAAGCCAAGACAAAGATCTACAACTTTTATGTTTGGAGTTGGGAGAAATTCTGGCCACAAATCAGTCAAATAGGATATAAAACAACCAAAAACAGCCAAATAGGCACTATGCAAGCCATGCGGCACTATTTATCCTGCGGCACTATTCATTCCATGCGGCACTATTCATTCCATGCGGCACTATTTATCCCTGTGGCACTATTCATGTCTGTGGCACTATACAAGTCTGTGGCACTATTCATCCTGCGGCACTATTCATCCTGCGGCACTATTCATGTTTGTGGCACTATGCAAGCCTGCGACACTATTCATCCTGCGGCACTATTTATGCCTGCAGCACTATGCAAGCCTGCGACACTATTCATTCCATGCGGCACTATGCAAGCCTGCAGCACTATTCATGCCTGCGGCACTATTCATCCTTCGATACTATGCAGCCTGCAACACTATTCATCCTGTGGCACTATTCATTCCATGCAGCACTATGCAAACCTGCGGCACTATTCATGCCTGCGGCTTTATTCATCCTGCGGCACTATTCATGCCTGCGATACTATGCAAGCCTGCGGCACTATTCATTCCATACGGCACTATTTATCCTACGGTACTATTCATGCCTGCGGCACTATGCAAGCATGTGGCACTATTCATCCTGCGGCACTATTCATCGTCCCTGCCAGAACCAGGGCAAATGAACATAAAAGATGTCCAAATATTGTTTTGGAAATAACTTCCTCAAAACAAGTCAAAATTTAATTTTTCAAAGGTCAAAATTGGGTAGGATGAGATTTCCTACAACATAGGACCATTAGTTTTTGAAAACAACCAAGTTTGATAGATCAAAACCATAAAAATCCATAAAACCCTAGTTTTAGAAACTTAGATCTACACGAAACTAGCCATTAAAAACAAAAACTCCAATAACTAAACTTGTAGAGAATGAAGAGAAGAATAATATAGACAAATAATATCAAAGAAAAAAAATCAAGAACGAAAAATGTAAGAATCTCTCCATTTGGTGCAAGGTGTACTTGCCTAAATGTTGGTTGGAGAAAAAGAATAAAATAAAAAGTGAATGAGGAGAGAGAGAGAGGAAGAGAATATATATATATAGGGGTTGGGTTGACTCAAAGAAACCCTAATCTTAAGCATGCTCTTAACCATATGACTAATGACATGTTAAATGCTACATGATACAACTAATTAAATTAATTAAATAAAATCCTAACCGCAACATGGTTCAGAAATCTTATCATCGAAGTAGTGAACCACGCCTACAACCAGACAAGGACAAGGAGTGGCACACTAATCCGCGACGAAATACTGTTCCATGCCATGGCCAGTTACAAATACATGATACATACAATCAAGATACAAGTGCCAGATACCATATACAGAAAATCAAAAATTTACGTATTCCGGGAACGGGGAGTGACAATAATGAACCTCATTTAATATGTTCATTTCGACTGAATCCTAGGCCACTAACTTATTGGAATTCCCCTAAATGATGGCGGTAATTAAAAAAGAGGACGACTGATTCGTCCACCAAAAGAGCATTCATTAATTGCTCCTAAAAGACTTCAACAGAACCAGCTCCTTCGTCCCTGAAGCGCAGACAACTGATCGCGCCCTCTTCGACTCAGAAGAGCAGCCAGCCCACAGCGCCCCGGTGTCAACCCAAAAGCGCAATGGCTTCAAAACTGAGTCTACTCATCGCCCAAAAGCGCAGTGGCTCTTTTGTCTTCAAAATCGAGTCTACTCATAACCCAAAATAACAGAGGCTCCTTTTATGTCAAGACCAAGTCCACTACTTGTCCTAAAGCACAGTGACTTCGTTGCCTTAAGCACAAGTCCACTGCTCGCTCTCAAACACAGTGACTCCGTTGCCCAAAGCACAAGTCTACTCGTCGCCCTAAAGTACAGTGACTTCGTCGCCTGAAGCACAAGTCCACTTGTCGCTTTAAAAGCGTAGTGACTCCGTCGCCTGAAGAACAGTCTACTCGTAGCCCAGAAGCGCAGTGACATAGAAGCTTCGCCAGAAGCGCAGGTGGCATAGTTCCACGGGTATCTTTTCAGATAGTATAAATTTGTTTGTTTAAACCACTGCTCTTAGGATATAACAGAGTTCGACTTCGTTGATAAGAGCCCCATCCTATCGGTTTGTTTAAACCACATATAAGGATGGACTTTGTTCTCATAAACGAGGGCCATATCCAATCGGTTTGTTTAAACCAATGACCCCCTAAGATAAGACAAAATGCAACCTTGGAGATAAGAACATAATCTGCTTAGGTTCATCGGATCAATAATAAACACACGCCACGTGTCATTTATTCAGTTGTTGATAACTCTCCTAAAGATCTTGATAAAAGAGAATTCCAGCGTCTGCCATGTGTTAGCTCAGCAGCAGCCCCCACTGTGCAACCTCGAGATTCTTTCATATCTCTACGTACAGCATTCCTGCACAATCCTTGTGCATATCGCATATATGCTCCCCTATAAATAGAAGGAGTTTTCCTTCGATAAAGAGGCTTCGAAATCTTCAAATTCATACCCTCTTGATTGGCAACCCTAGAGTTTCAATCACCAGCACCAGAAAGGCAAAGCAAGTTCAATTCGTCGTCAGATCGTCAACGGAGTAAATGAGCCGCTGCAGTGCTCGATCTCCACCGTCACACTTTTCCAGAAATTTTATACTTAGATCTCCTATTTAGGAATCGATTGTACTCTTTTTACGTTTAATATACAAAGAGTTCGTATAACCTTTTGTCATGGTAAACAGTCGATGCCAAGCGGCAAAAGTAAAGTAAGTAGTAAAATGAGCAGGGAAGCAAGAACCCACTCGTGTCTTCCAGCGGCCATGCTTCTAGTATTGACCATCTTGGGGGTAGAAGTAAGCTGGATCATCAGGAACTGGCTCTAAATCTGGTCATACAAAACCAGTGAAGTTAGACCCCAAATAGCAAGTACCACAAGGAAGCATGATATGCAGGAATAAAAACCAGTAAGAAGTAAATAAAGCATAATAAATATTAGTATCTATTTTTGCTACTGGGGTTTACGTGACATCATGACACTTCGAACCAACTCCCCAACCAAACAAGGACAAAAGTTGACCCGTCATGTCATGACATTCCGCTCACCTTAGTAGTTAACAGAATATGATACAGTGCACAGACAAATCAAATTAAAGCAGCAATATAACTACTATGGCTTGCTAAGTGTAAGTTCCAAGTTATCTTGGAAAGATGAATTATTGAATTCCTCAGTTCCTACTATGTACAAGCAAGGCTAGTCTATCCGTAATCATTTGCGTCAATCATGAATTACACGGGTCGTATCAAGACACCTGTCAACAATATTGCAGAAAAGAAAACAAATACCACTTCCTGCTTGTGTGGCAGATTTGCAGTATCCGTGGGGACCAGCCGACATGTAGGGGCACTATTTGCCTCGAAGATGACTGTCATGTAAGAACTCGAAAATTTATTCCTCTCCATGCAGTAGTATTTTATGTTACTTAGTTGTCCCTACGTTAATTAAAATCACATGCCATGGGTCATGATCATTCTAAATGAATACATCTGTACGGGGCACGATATGCATAACTCTACAACGATACCAGTGCAATTAGGTTGTAGGTTTTACATAGCGTAATACAGCAAACAAACCTAGCCACGGAATAATCATACCATGACTGTAAGATACACGTGCTATTGTAATAAGAAAATATTTACCACTCAATATTGCATGAATTGAAAGTAATTGTATAATTGAAAATATCAGCACGAGTACACATGTCAATGATCGGGGTCGGCTAGTCAGTCGCAATAGTTCGCTGTATAAACAGGAACGTGTCTCATTCAATTCAATTTGTCGACTAGCAGTCCCTTAGTTTCAAAGACAGGAACGCATGATCAATGTTCAATCAATATAACAATGGTGCGACAACAAATGATGCAAGAAATAAATAGTGTGAGCAACAATTGGTGCGGGCAACAAATGGTGCGACAACGATTGGTACGACAATAATTGGAGCGGACAATGAATGTTGCGACAACAATTGGTGCGGCACCGATTGGTGCGACAACAATTGGCACAGACAATGAATGGTGCAGCAACAATTGGTGCGACAACAATTCGTACGGCAACAATTGGCACGGATAATAAATGGTGCAGTAACAATTGGTACGACAATGATTGATGCGACAACAATTGACGCGGGTAATGAATGGTGCGGCAACGATTGGTGCGACAACAATTGGTACGGACAATGAATGGTGCGGCAACGATTGGCACAGCAGTCAGTTGGTACAGCAGTCAGTTGGTGCAGCATCGAATAGTGCAGCAGTCAATTCGCGTAGACTACAAATGGTGCAGCAGTCAATTGGCACGGCATCGAATGGTACAACAGTCAATTGGCACGGCAGCGAATGGTGCAGCAGTCAATTGGTGCAGCAGTGAATGGTGCAGCAGTCAATTAGTACAACAGTCAATTGGCACGGCAGCGAATGGTGCAACAGTCAATTATGTAGCAGTCAATTGGCGCGGCAGCGAATGGTGCATCAATCAATTGGTGCAGCAGTCAATTGGCGCAGACCACGAATGGTGCAGACCATGATTGGTGCAGACCACGAATGGTACAGACCACGATTGGTGCAGACCATGAATGGTGCAGACGATGATTGGTGCAGACCACGAATGGTGCAGCTGCTCAAGAACTCGAAAATCCATGAAATCCTAAAACTTCAAATGGTCATAACTTTTAATCTATAAGTCAAAATAAAATGAAACAAAAAAGCAAAGTTGCTTAAAATTGAACCCTCTTGAACATAGAACCATTTGTTTTCAAAGAACAACAAGTTTTGAAGATCAAAACCCCATTTTTCTCAAAGAACCCATTTTCTTCAAAGTAATTAAAACACAAGAAAATAAAATTTAAATGCTACGACCAAAACATTAATCATGCTAAGAATAAAAAGAGGAAGAGAATAGAACAATAAAATTAAAGTTTGAGAAATTTCTCTATATTTATGCAAGATGTACTTGCCTCTCTCTCTAATGGCTAGGGTTTGGTGAAAGAGAAATGAATGACAGTGAATGAGGAGAGAGAGAGAAAGAGTGGCATATATACCAAGTCCAAGTAATCTCCACCATTCATTCATCTCCACTCAATCTAAGCCATTCATCCCTTTTCATAATGAACCAAGCCAAACCAAGTTGGTTCAATATGAACCAAAATGAGCCAAGAGCTAGGCAAGAGTAGAAAATAAAATGTAGAAAAATAATTAGAAGGTAATTACAGGAACTAAATGCAAAATAAATGTATGATAAATACTAAATAAATACAGGTAAGCAGTACACGTATTAAAATATGTATTTCGGGAACATGGAGTGACATTTAGTATCTATAAAAATTGAGGGTATCAAGTTGAAAAACAGTGATAGTTGAGGGTATCAAGTTGTAATTTAGCCTAAAAAACTGTGCGCTTCGGAGGTAGGCTATGGGACTCGGACGTAGAAAAAGTTGTATTTTGATGATGCAATTAATACGTTCATGTCAGGCACGGAGATTACTTGCCTTTGTGAGATACTACCAGAGCTATTAGATATGTTCGAAACTGTCCTATTATTAGGGAGTTACTGCTAGTAATTGTATTTTAATTAAAAAAATTCTTGCATGATCTTTTATCCACATCTTTCGTGGATAGTTACCACTTTCAACAGTTCCCCTATTTAAGTTGACACCCCATCACTTAGTGCTTAGTTTTGAAAAAAGATAAAGATAATTCTCTAAAGGCAGTCAAGTTTTTTTATATTATTCTTGGCGTCATTATTTTGCATGTTAGTGTCATGTCCGAGTAAGGGGTAACAACGAGCTTTCTAAAAATTCGTTCGAACTTGCTGATTTCTGGAAGCAGATCGACGTAGATGGCAACAGTTGAAGCTCACTTACAGGACGAGATACGACGTCTATTATTCCAGGAAGAAGTTCAACTACAACAAAAAGAAAAGTGCGCGTGGTTGAAAGATGAAGATCCGTGCTCAAAATTCTTTTATGCTACCATCAGATCCCGGCAACATAAGAACTCCATGTCTACCTTTATTGATGCGAGCGAGAGACCGTTAACGGAGGCACAACTGTAACGTCCCAGTCCCAAATTACGTAGTACCAGGAGTACGTATACATGCCAGTTACGTATCGAGTGGACTCCAATCCAGCTTGAATACATATAAGCCGTCTTGGTGTTATAATTCTATCTATCAATCAACTATAAATATATTTATCACAATCCATAGAAGATATGATATAAAGAATAAACAATATGTGTCATGATCTGCAGCCCAATAACGTATATTTTTAGTAGACCTGAAGAACAATTTAGATCTACAAAACTAAGCTAAATAGCGTAATATAAATAATGGATGAAATATGAAAGCACGATAAAGTACCTGAACTCTGATATAGTAAAACCACCATGTTGCTGAATTACTCTTGCATGACCGACTATTTGGAGAGATCACCAGGTCCTCAAGGGACATAATAAGGTACATACAACAAATCAATATAGCAGTAAAAGAAATATATGCTCTAAAGGGTCACTACTCTAACCAGTCTAAGTGATATGTACACAAGAACACATTCCGGATATCAGGCTTCAGGCCACTGAGGCTCACAAGCTCCTCAGCAGGCATACACCCAAGGTACTGTGTCATGGTATCTTGCACAAGCAATACAATAACACCCATGGCACCGTGTCGTGGTACCTTATGCAAGCAATACAATAACACAAGTGCTCTGCTACAGAGACATTGGCAAGCAATAATATAACAACCAAGTCCCGAGTATGGTAACGAGGTCAAGCAATAAAATAATATGATATGTTGGTAATGTTCTCCCCATCCCATATCTAGATCTAGTAAGTCGAATCAAGTCCAATACAATAAATCACAAGTGCAAGTAACGTAGTAGTATCCTATCACAAAGTTCATAACCATGAATAATCATGTAGACTCCATATCATGAATCGTGTCGATGTCATGTGGTCTATCGTGTCAATAAACATGAATAAAATATGCGCAATGCATGTGTCGATATACAATGTCAATAAAATAACATCGCCACCCGAATACGAGCGCTAAATACCGACCAATCATATCATGACAATAATAAACGAGAATAATGCAACAATAAAAATAAAAAGACAGTAAACCGTAACATCGGCAAGGTACACTTGTCTGCAACTTCCAACTGTGAGTACGAAGGTTCGACTCCAAGGTGCTCGCTACCTCCGTCACGTACGCCTATAATAAATATGCTACTATTAATAATCCACTAATAACTTCCTATATATGGACTTACCATATATAGACCTTAATAATATATTTATATCAAAACTAGTCAAATTGACTACTCTACTTAATATAACATATATAGTATTAAATCTACCTATAAAAGTAATATATTATCAACATAAAGTATCAATTTTAATTCTGAAAAAATATTTATAAATGTTCTACAATAATAGCTAATATATTTTATTTATAGAAAAATATGTACACAAGCCTTATATTGATTCTACATCAATATGCATAGACTTGTTCCATGATTTGGCTCCTGAAACGACAAATTTTTAGTAAATATTAATTCTAGAAAATTACTATTAATTATATAAAAATATGTTTTTCTTATCAAAACATGCACAACAATTATTTTGGAGATGTCTCATGAAGTTCCAACGCATATAGACACATATAACTCATGAATTTCGATATTTTGATATTAAGGCAAAATGTCCAGATCTTAAATAAATAGTAAACTGAATCAAAAAGCTGCAATAGTATATGCGTTGGAAAGCTTAGATAGTCTAGTTTCTTACCAAAACTATAGAAAAGGTCGAATGTTTCAGAAGTGGCTGAAAACTGGCTCGCAACAGAACCGATTTGTTATGGACACCTTTTCGTAAAACGGACGTCCGGACAAACCGTTTGGAACTGTGTGGATGGCCAATTGGACATAAAAGTAGACACATGGTTCATTCCGTTATTTTTGGTTTCATAAAAGTATGAGGTTGGGAAGTACACGATATATATATATATATATATATATATATATATATATATATATATATGAGTGCTTTAGAACCAACCGGTTGGTTTTGTATTATGAAACTAACCTATGTTATACACGTTGGATTGGAATTGCATGGTTGAGATTAAATGACTTAAAATGGTGGTGGGGTCTACACCTTTTAATCTCAACCACTAAATTTCAATCCAATACATAAAACATAGGATAGTTCTATAATACAAAACCAGCCGGTTGGTTTTGGAGCATATATATATATATATATATATATATATATATATATATATATATATATATATATATATATATATATATATATATATATATATATATATATATATATATATATCGTCTTTTGTTTCAGTTTTTTAATCATTTTTCCTCCGTTTTTTGTTTTATTTCGTCTTCTTTTCTCGTTTTTTTCTTTTTGTTTCTTTCCTTTTTTTATTTTTTTTGGATTTTTATTTCTTTCTTCTTCTTATTATTTTATTATTATTATTTATTATTATTTGTTTTAGTTGGATTTTAGCTGTCAACCGTCAGTTCAAACACTAAATATGTCTATTATGGTGTTCCAACACAAATATTCTATTTTATTAGAGATCCAAACACTAAGGTCACGTTTGGTTCACAGAATTTGAGCCTTGTGAAAGAAAATTTATTCATTTTCTTTGTTTGAATGCCAAAGGAAATGGGGGAGGAAAAGAATTTGATTTCCAAGAGGAAGAAAAATAGGAAAAAAATGGTTCCTCCCACCAATCCAAGGATTAATTTTCTTACTCTAATGCCTCGTTTGATCCGCGGAATGAAGGGAAAGAAAATTAATTCCTTGTTATTTCCTTTCTCTTGAAAAATTACAATTCTCATTGATTTTCCTTTTCGATTTTTGAAAATGCCAAAGTGAATACTTCAATGTAGAAAAGTGATTTCTTGCTTGAATTGATGGAATCACTTCCTCCCTAATTTTTTTTCCATTGTAAATCATTTTTCTTTCCTCTTCAATTCCTTTGGTACTCAAACATAGGAAAATAATTACTCTCATTTTCCAATCCGATGATTCCGCGAACAAAACAAGACGTAAGGATTCAATTTTTCTCCCAATTTTTTTGAATTTTTTCAAACACCGAAAAAAAATGATTGGAATTGTAATTTTCAAAAGTAAAAAAAATATCAAAAAATTAATTTCCTTTAATTTTCGTGAACCAAAATGAGGTCTAGTTGTGTCTATTATTGAGATCCAAATACAAATACTATAAATTACTGAAGATCCAAAATCTAAATATTCCAAAATAAAATAAATAATTTGCTGTTGGCAAACATGACGTGATCTGTGAGGACAGCAACACCAACCACCCCAACAACCACCCCGACGCCACCAGACTCCTGCAACTATTCAGCATTTACCGAACCAACTTTCCTATCAGTTGCTTTCTTATGTTGTTGTTGGAGTCTGTTCGTTGTTTTAATTATATTATTTACCCCCATAATTATCACTCTACTACAAACGCTTGTGTACGTGCATGCTTTGACTTAGATTTTAGAATTAACGTAAAAATCAAATCTAATATGTTTTTTTTTTCTATACTACCCCCACCAATAATTCACAGTTTCATATCGCTTTAGTCTTCAGATGGCCACACATTTCAAAGTGATTCTTAGAACATGTGGTTCCCACGCCACACGATGCATTTCCTTAATATTTTATTTTTATTTTTATTTTAATTCGACAATTATGATATAATCATAAATAAATAATAACAATTTCAGTTGGATTATGATCGACAAAGTATAAATTAAAATTTCTGGATTCCACTGTCGACAGCAGCATCACAGGAGTCACTGCCACCACACTCCAAAATGGATCCACAATATCAACACTAGAGTTGGACTCTCCAATGAGAATGAGCACAAGCCAAACAAACAAGAAGTTGTACGTGTTAAAAAATAAAAATAAAAATGAAGATATAAGCAACTAAAGGACATTATTTTCGTAAAGGCCAATGTCCCTTAGCTGTACCGAGAGGGCATGTGTTCTTCTCTCAGGAGTGTGTTATTGTTTTTATTATCATATACTAGTTTGTATATACGTATTTTATAGGTATTCTAATTAGAATATTATAAGATCAGTTGTCGTCTTTCTGTCTTTTTTAGATGACTATTTATGTACTTGTGCTTTTTTTTTACAATGCCAAGGGATTTGAAGTACAAATTTTCTATTGAGAATAATAACCTTTGAAAAATGATAAGGACAAAAAAATTTATCACCATTGGACACGGGCGGATCCAGAAATTATAGCGGAGGTAGGCTACCAAAATTTTGGGTGGCTGGAAGTAGATAAATCTATATATAAAAAATTTTTAAAAAAATTATATGAAAAAAAAATGTAAATTACTCAAGTTGGAACATGAAGAGTTGTATGGAAGAAAAAAAAACTTAAATGCAAACTTTATTGTTTTGACTCTTAAACATAAATGATATGCAAGTTGACATAATAATATTATGTTTATAAAATACTCAAGGGTATCTTAGGAATTCAAAAGTTTCACCACCAAGTTTTCATAGGGCATGGTTCATTTAAGGTATTCCCCCTCAAAATCTTGGATCCCCAATTTTAAACGAACAATAATAATTTTGAGGCCCCCATCAAAATATTAAATCCCAACCACTGCTGGATGTGATTTTTTTTTTGATTCCCCATAAAACCCCACTTCAATAATGTCATCCACAACCATTATGAGGCCCCCATCAAAATATTAAATCCCAACCATCAAAATATTAAATCCCCATCTTTGGATTTCCTATAAAACCCCACTCCCAATAATGCTCTTCCCCATAAAACCTCACTCCCAATAATGCTCTTCCCCATAAAACCCCACAACCGTTGATTCACCAAAATTAAATCCCAACCACTCTTTATCTTGGCACAGTCAGCCCTAGGATTCAAAAACCTTTATGTTTTGTATAAGAGATAGAAAAATACTCAAAGATATTTTAAGAATTCAAAGTTTCACCACCAAGTTTTTTTTTATTATATAGTAGTTTTTTTATTATATAGTAGAATAGATAAAATACTCAAAGATATTTTAGGAATTCAAAAGTTTCACCACTAAGTTTTACTATTATATAGTACTAGTCTACGTGTATGTGTTTTGCACGTATTTTAATTAAAATATCATAAGATCAGATGTCGTCTTTTCGTCTTTTCCAGCTTATTATTCATGTTTGTGTATTTTTTTTTTTTACAATGCCAAGAGATCCAAAGTACAAATTTTGTTCTTTTTTTTTAAAATTTTCTATTGAGAATAATAATTTTTGAAAAATGGTAAGGATATAAAAATTTTATCATTGGAATATGAAAAATTGTATGAAAAAAGGAAACTTGCTGCAAACTTTATTGCTTTGACTCTTAAACATAAATGACATGTAAGTTGACATAATAACATTATGTTTATAAAATACTCAAGGGTATTTTAGGAATTTAAAAGTTTCACCACCAAGTTTTTCTATTATATAGTATTTCCTATTATATAGTAGAATAGATTTTTGAAAAATTGTAAGGATATAAATTTTTTACCATTGGAATATGAAAAGTTGTATGAAAAAATAAAACTTGCATGCAAACTTGATTGTTTTGACTGTTAAACATAAATGACATGCAAGTTGACATAATAACATTATGTTTATAATACTCAAGGATATTTTAGAAATTTAAAATTTTCACCACCAAGTTTTTCTATTATATAGTAGAATAGATATTAGATTAGAAGTTTTCCTATTATATATTAGATTAGATTTATTATCTCTAAAGTACTAAAATAAAATTTGGAAAAAATCATTTACACATTTTTCTGGGATCCATGTAATTGTCAACTGCAAATATATTTCTGGTGGAGTTTTATAAAAAAATATTTTGTATAAGAGTATAAATTTTAGGACTTAATTAGATTTTGGATACTTAATTTGTCCGATATTCAAATTTTTAGTGACATATTAGTGACAAATATTCGTCATTCAAAGACCGATTGCATCATTGAAAGTCTAATATTATTACTAAAATATGTTGCTAAAAATATTTAAGTATCCAAAATCTAAAAAAGACGAACTAATATTAAAATTCAGAGTAAAACTGGTACTTCTATAAAATAATCCTTCGATAAACCCATTTTTTTCTGGGAGGTGAAAGTACCGGCGGTGACAGTTATTTTCTTTACTACGCGGCGTATCCTTATTATTAGGCGAGTACCAAACAGTAAAGATTTCAACCGCGGAGGCTCGGGACTGGGCCTAGGTGTGGACCCCACTGAGCTAGGTTCGGATTGGTGGACCCCGCCACGAGCGGCTGTCGCGTGCCGCATACGTGTCCAGCGACTCCACAACCTCGACAAGAGATCCGAGCTGTCACGTCTCTCAATGGGCCCACCCGTAATTTTTCACAAAGACCGATCACCGATGTAGTTCATTCTACTTATTTATGGTATAGTCCCTCAATATACAAAATTTGCACCATACAAGTTTATAAATATGACAAAAAAAATAAATTCTTAATTCTCGCCAACTTCAATAACAAACTCCCAAACTATTTACTTTAGATGAAACAAGAAAACAAAGAAAAAAAAATAACGATCCTACATTTACTTATTTAAAACAACAAAAATTCAAGTATGTGATTCACACATCTACACACAATAAGGCATTACCATGTGGGTCTAGTAAACGATTGTGTGTGCATAAGAGCTTCGTATGTTCACAGAACAGCTTATCGAAACCATATGTTATTGACTTCCTTGTTTTGTATACAAAAATTTCATAAATACTCCAATTGTTAATTTTAAAAACCCGACCACTAATGACCTTTGGATTGCATATATTTTCTCTCTTAATTTTTTTCCAAAGACCTAAAATAAAAAGTCAAAGGCTTAACTGCAACAATAATACCAATCATATTGTAAGTTGCTATTGAGTTTTTGTAGTCAAATTATTCTGTATGCTATATATAAGTCATAGATCTGAATGTGATACAACCCATTTAACACGCCTGTCAAAAAGACACTAACAACAATTTAAAGGTTTCTAATATATGTACGTGTGTTGCACGTTTTTATTATTAGAAAGAATAAAAGATACTTGTTTATTTTTTAATAAATGAATGATATTAAACAAAGTCCATTTTTGAATGTCTTATTTTTAGATACTCAATACATTTACCTAGACATGACTATTAATTTTAATTAATTTTTTAATTGGTAAATATAATAAAGAATATTTTTGGAAAGAAAAGTTTCACAATGAAGCCTATTTTTGATATTGTACGATAGAATAGATACATGTATATTTTTTTCATGTGTAATAAATTAAAATTTGGAGGACCACATAGGTTAAATTTAAAATTATAATCAGCAAACAATAAGATAGTAATAATTAATAAAATATTAGGGGGAAGATTAGAATAGTAATGGGAAATGGGGTAGCTGGAGGTGGGGCCCACCCCGGAAATCTCTATAAATTCCATACACGCTCTTTCACTCTTTCTTCGTTGACGCACAAAGAGGAGAGAGAGAAGGGATTGTTGGTTGAAGTCGAGATCCAGTGGGCGGTGCCAAATTCTCTTATTTTCCTTCTCTTTTCTCTCTCTCTCTCTCTCTCTCTGCATAAATATATTCATTTTACTATTCTCCCCTTCTCGATCATTTCCGTCGATCGATCGATCGAGGTGTGTAGACTCTGATAACTTGTTTCGTTCTTTTTTCGATTTGTTTGGGTCGTTTTATGGATTTTTCTGAGCATTTTAGGGTTTATTTTGGTATAGATCGGAACTTCTTTTTTTTTCCTTCCTTGGATTGATTTTTTTTTAAATTTTTTGTTGTACTACTGTTTCTAATCAGCATTTTGTTGGTACTAATTAACTGCCATTTTGGTTTTCGTGGTGTAGAGATCCTGTCGGCTTCGTCGCCAAATCCTCTATTTCCATAAATTCTTCTTTTCCGAGATTTTTTGGTTTTTTTAATCAAGATTTATAGGGGTTTATTTGGTAGGGATTGGTAATCTTTGGATTAGTGGTTCTAGTCAGCATTTTGTTTGTTGCTATTAATAGAACGGCCATTTTTGTTTTCTTTCGTGCAGCGGATCGAGACGAACAGACCTGTTACTATTACTCCCCCATTCTTATCCGGTCACATCTCCTCCTTTTGGCCGGATCTGGTACAAACCCTAGAAAAACACCACAAAAAAGAGAGGAATAAAAATCCCACCTTTATTCGATTCTCCCTCCTCCTCCTTCTCCTCCTTCCACCATGGCCGCGGTCTCTGGCCAGACCTTCAAGCTCCGCGCCGACTCGACAGCGCCCCCCTCGGTTTTCGCGGCGACGAGCCGGAGATGGACGACCACAGCCGTTCGGTTGCTGCCCCCGTCGGGGCGGTCGCGGAGCGTCCGTCTGGAGAGCAGGTTTCTCGGGGAGGGGGTGAGGGTCTTCGCGACCGACGCCCGGCCCGGCCGCGCCCGGAGGCCGAGGTTGGCGGGCCCCACCATGTCTCTGTCGCTGGTGCCGGAGAAGCCCCTCGGGCTCTACGATCCGTCCTTCGACAAGGACTCGTGCGGTGTCGGGTTCGTGGCTGAGCTGTCCGGCGAGTCTAACAGGAAGACTGTAAGTTTCAACTTTCAACTCGGTTCCGCTACTAAATTTTGCAGCTTGTAGTAATTCAGTTTTAGATACACTTTGAAAAAAGAAATCTTTTTCTTTAAATTTTCTACTCGACTACTTTATGCCACTTTTATGCTAAATTTGAAGATTTTGTGTCGTTATAACTTATGATAGTTATGAAGTGAGAGGTTCTCCTAGCGACTGCTTAATATTTATTTGCTGCTCAGCGTTGCAACACGAAATGAAAAAAAAAAATTGTAATTTTTTTAAGAGATTGTTGCGGTATGTGAATTTTTCTATTAAAATTTGTTGTTTGTGTGTAACTTATAATAGTAGGGATATGCCCCCCAAAGTTGAATTTGTGTCCACTTCCTTTTGTTCTCCTTGTAGACTAATGCTTTATTGCTTTCAGGTGACCGAAGCCATGGAGATGTTGGTCCGAATGACCCACAGGGGCGCATGTGGGTGTGAAACCAACACAGGAGACGGAGCTGGCATCCTTGTCGCTCTCCCACACGACTTCTATCAAGAGGTAGCCTTGTTCTTGTTATTAACCTACTTTCAACAATGTGCATGTTCCTCTTTTACTAACTTGGTTATTTTGTCTGTTGTGTGTCTATGTTTTCTTAGGCAACAAGGGAGTTGTTTGAGTTGCCGCCTCCTGGGCAGTACGCGGTCGGTATGTTCTTCTTGCCGACAAACCCGAGCCGCCGGGAAGAAAGCAAAGTTGTCTTTACTAAGGTATCTTTAGGACATTACAATTTCATTAGTGAAGAGTCTTTCTTCATTTGGTTGATATATAGCTGCTTTTAAGATTGTTTACTATGTCATGTTGCATTTAGTTTCTCATAGATTTTACTTACTACTTTGAGAGTACTATTTTAATTAATAATACAGATGGTTGGGTGAGATGTTATTGTCAAGGTTCAAGCCTACCACACTCTGCAATATTGGAAGTAGTTGGATTTGGTTATATTTGGTATCATAAGAGGCCCTTCTCCTTTTTTTTATATCCAGTTAAATGTTTAAATGTCTTGCTACTGGCTGGTCAATTGCATTTTACTATGAGAATCACATTCTGAATAAGCTAGCTACCAACCATGTATGACTAGTTGATACAAGTCTGAGAAGTAGGTGGCAGCCACACTTGTGGGTCCTAGTGATTGATTGGTTTATGTATGTTTGATTTGTTTGATTGTAATTTGGAAGAAAGTGCTTGGAGCAAAGGATCAATTTTATATTTGGCTACCCAAAAGATTGCATGACATCAAATGTTTTCTTTTCTAGTATATTTGGGACCTATATTTGATAGTCTAGGAAGACAAAGACATCAAGGAGGGCCATGTTATGATACTTTAGGAAGACAAAGGCGTTGAAGAGAGCCATCTTAGAACTTTTACTATGAACACTATTCAGTTGAGCATTTTCTTTGATGGTACCAGCAAGGGAGGAATTTATTAGGCAGTCTTGCTTTTCATCTGCAAATTTCTGACATGTTACAGTTATAGATTAAGCCATAATGCTATTGGCGGCATGTTATTATTGTTGCTGATATATGCTAAATGCATCTGTTTCTCCCTTTTACATATATTTGTCAATTCTTCCTACATCAGTACTTTGATGTAATGTGTATATGCCTATTTGCACCTTTGCCTCTCCTTAGTAAGATTATGGCAATGCAGGTTGCCGAGTCCCTGGGGCATGTTGTTCTTGGGTGGCGCCCTGTACCAACTGATAATACAGATTTGGGCAAGTCTGCTCTTCAAACAGAGCCAGTCACTGAGCAAGTATTCCTTACTCCAACTCCAAGATCGAGTGCGGACTTTGAGCAGCAGGTCCCTTTACCGTTCTACTTGAGTTTGTCTACGTGAAAGGACATATAGTCATTATAACATTTTCTTGCCCCCTTACTTTTGGCTATATCATCTTAACCTGAATTTCCTGTGTGAATCAATTCAGATGTATATCTTAAGAAGGGTTTCTATGGTAGCCATTCGGGCTGCTTTAAACCTGCAGCACGGTGGAGTGAAGGACTTCTACATATGCTCTTTGTCCTCGAGGTACTTGATTTTCTTCTATTTTACTATCCTCCGGAAGTTGCAAGGGAATTGATGAGTAATACATTTTAGATGCTGTTGCATTGTAGCAAGTGACCCAACTTTGGCAGACCCTTTCTTTTCCAGTATTTCTATCAGGTGGACAGATCTTCTCAGCGTTTATCCTTTATTTCCTTTCTATTACAGGACTGTTGTGTACAAAGGACAGCTAAAGCCTGTGCAGCTGAAGAATTACTATTATGCAGATCTTGGTGATGAAAGGTTTACGAGTTACATGGCCCTGGTAAATATTACTTACCTGACATTCTTGTTAATGTACAGTCTCTGCGTTTACCGGCAAGCTGCTTGGAGAAGTCTCTGGTAGCAGAACGGATGTAAGGTCAACCGATGAGTTTTAAGGCATCTACTTTGAATTATTTATTCTGTGTTGCTGTATTGATGCTATTTGAATTTGGGTATCGTGGATGCCTTGGGTAAGTTGGTAAAAGGCCTTGATAGTTGATGTATAATGAACGATGTTGCAGAGTCCCGATGCAGTGCTCACTATGACCTGTTCTTGAGGATGAGAGTTCCAATTTCGAGGTGGAAAGGAAATAATATGTGGTCAAGGTAGCTTAGGGCTTCCACGTTACTTTGTACTTGGCACTGAAGATAAACCGAACCTCTAGTTTTTTTAGGTTCCTTGATGCAAAATCATCTCTGATTTTCAGATGAATTGCTATTTCTCTCTGTTGCTATTTTTAAAATAAGAGGAAATTGTCAAACACTTTTTTGAGTTTTTATGCTGCCACACAGGTGCACTCTCGGTTTTCCACAAACACTTTCCCTAGCTGGGATCGTGCACAACCCATGCGCGTTGTGGGTCACAATGGAGAGATTAACACACTGCGAGGGAATGTTAACTGGTATATAGTCTCAAGGAATATATAGTTTTATTTTATTCACTCACTACCATGAATGATTAAACAACTTATATTTGCTATTATCAGGATGAAGGCACGTGAGGGTCTTCTAAAGTGTAAGGAGCTGGGTCTATCGAAGGATGAGATGAAGAAGCTTTTGCCCATTGTAGATGCTAGCTCATCTGATTCTGGTTGGGTTCGCTTCCTTGAATGCATAGATGTTCATATTCAACATTTCAAACATATTTATGTCGTGCATGTATATGCCAAAATGCTAGCATTTAACGACTTTTTTTATTACACATGCACTCAGAATGTTTTTTTTAATAAAATTTTAACACTATTGTCTCTGTATAACGCAGACTTGCTTAGTTTGAACGAATTGGCTTTGACCATGTCTACTTTTCTCATATTAGGCATGATCATAGTTCCACATATATTAAGGCTAGAAAAATTGTTGATGCCATAACATTTGTCTATCATAGGGGCCTTTGATGGTGTTCTTGAGCTCTTGGTTCGAGCTGGTAGAAGCCTTCCAGAAGCAGTCATGATGATGATACCAGAAGCATGGCAGAATGATAAGAACATGGATCCTGATAGAAGAGCACTATACGAGTACTTTTCCGCTCTTCTGGAGCCATGGGATGGGCCTGCACTTATATCATGTGAGTTAATGGTTCTATTTTTGCTACTGTCACTGTATTCAGTCTCTTGATCTGAATTCATATTGCACCAGTTACTGATGGCCGCTATCTTGGAGCAACATTGGATCGTAATGGACTGAGACCTGGTCGATTTTATATCACACATAGCGGACGCGTTATCATGGCTAGTGAAGTTGGTGTTGTAGATGTCCCTCCACAAGATGTGTCTAGGAAAGGAAGACTAAACCCTGGGATGATGTTATTAGTCGATTTTGAAAACCATACAGTAGTTGATGATGATGCCTTGAAGAAACAATACTCCCTAGCAAGACCATATGGAGAGTGGCTCAAGAGACAGAAGATAAGTCTCAAGGATGTTGTAGCTTCTGTGCCAGAAACTGACAGAGTTCCTCCTAGCATATTTGGAACAGATCTCGTAAGTTCCACGTCTTGCTAATCAAGAATCTCTTCATTTGTGTAATGTGCTGCTGCTGTTATAACTTGCATAATGTTAGCGTTAGTATATTTGTGTCTCATTTTGACATACTTTTAAGTTAATTGACTCATTTCAACCTGTCATGTTTAGGCACATAATCATGACAATAACATTGAAAATATGGGAATGCATGGACTTTTAGCTCCATTGAAGGCCTTTGGGTAAGTCCTGCTTTAATATTGCTGAAGATTCTACATTCTTATTCGTCTAGATATTCGATGTGTAATTGTTTTGCCCCTGAAACTTGTGATTGCAGTTACACGGTAGAAGCACTGGAAATGCTGTTGCTGCCAATGGCAAAAGATGCCACTGAAGCTCTTGGGTCAATGGGAAATGATGCCCCTTTGGCAGTGATGTCCAACAGAGAGAAGCTCACATTTGAGTATTTTAAACAGATGTTTGCTCAAGTAACAAATCCACCTATTGATCCAATCAGAGAGAAAATAGTCACATCAATGGAATGCATGATTGGCCCGGAAGGGGATCTGACTGAAACAACTGAAGAGCAGTGCCACCGGCTCACACTGAAAGGGCCTCTTCTAACTGTTGAAGAAACAGAAGCTATAAAAAAGATGGACTACAGAGGTTGGCGCAGCAAAGTTCTCGACATCACATATTCTAAAAAGTGTGGTCGCAAGGGTTTGGAGGAGACTTTAGATAGGATATGTTCAGAAGCTCGTAGCGCTATTCGTGAGGGCTATACGACTTTGGTTCTGTCTGACAGAGGTGAGGACCTTCAACAGTCATTCATTGAATTCCTTTTGTATCTTTTCACAAGTTTGTTACTTCTCAAAAGCAGGCCATACCTTTTCTGTTGAAGAAATTTCAGTGTTTTATTTTCTAATGTTTAGCTGAACTCCTTTGCTCCAGATCTCTTTTTGTTAGCTTTTTCACGTACTTCCCTTATCTAGTTTTCAAAAAAAAAAAAATGGGGGTGGGGGGCTTGCGGGGTAGGCTTTTCTAGATATTTTGATTAAAATGGAAGTCCGTCCTCTTACACATGTACCACGTGTATTTTATTTTCCTTTATTTCTTTTAAGAATGTAACTGTACTTCCAGCCTTATTCTTGTTGCAGGTTTCTCATCAGAGCGTGTTGCTGTCAGTTCCCTCTTGGCAGTCGGTGCCGTGCATCAGCACCTAGTCTCAAAACTTGAGCGCACACGAGTTGGATTGGTAATAGAATCTGCTGAGCCTCGCGAAGTGCATCACTTTTGTACTCTTGTTGGTTTTGGTGTAGATGCTATATGCCCATATTTGGCCATAGAAGCTATCTGGCGATTGCAGATTGATGGAAAGATCCCTCCAAAAAGAGATGGCAGTTTTCGTACACGAGAGGATCTTGTTAAAAAATATTTCAAAGCAAGCAACTATGGCATGATGAAAGTTCTTGCTAAAATGGGGATTTCCACTCTAGCATCTTACAAAGGTGCTCAGATTTTTGAAGCTCTGGGTCTTTCTTCTGAGGTGATTCAAAAGTGTTTCAATGGGACACCAAGTAGAGTCGAGGGGGCAACATTTGAAATGCTTGCTCGGGATGCACTTCGTCTTCACGAAATGGCGTTCCCCAAAAGGGCTTTACCACCTGGAAGTGCGGAAGCAGCAGCGTTGCCTAATCCTGGAGATTATCACTGGAGGAAAGATGGTGAAATTCACCTGAATGATCCTCTTGCTATTGCTAAGTTGCAAGAAGCAGCCAGGCAGAACAGTGTGGAAGCATATAAAGAATATTCTAGTCGAATTCAGGAGTTGAATAAGACCTGCAATCTCAGGGGGATGTTGAAGTTTAAAGACGTTAAAGAGAAGGTTTCCTTGGACGAAGTGGAACCTGCTAGCGAGATTGTAAAGCGATTCTGCACTGGAGCAATGAGTTATGGTTCGATATCATTGGAAGCACATTCCACACTAGCTGTGGCCATGAACAAACTTGGCGGGAAATCTAATACTGGTATGATTATTTCTATGGAACAATTTTACTCTTATTATTACTTCTGGTTGTAGACTACATTACGGAATTTGATACTGTTTGGACACTTGCTACAAATTCATATTCATATTTTTTATCATCCAATTAGTGTTCCTTGGCTTGTAGAATTATGAAAACTATTATTTTGGAGGAGAATGTGAGTGTTATGGCTTCTACTAAGATGAGTACTTACAGAGTGAAATATGGGAACATTTAGAGCTTTAGCCTTTAGGTAAGGGTCCTTTAAGAGATCTTATAGGTAGCATTTCCCAAGAACACAGTACTTAATATTAAAGTTCACAAGAACGGACATGATGTAGGTTATTTGTTAATAGATTAGTGACTTCTATGTTAGTCACATGCAGATTATAGTCCACATGTCCCATAATATTGTTCCAATTTCTTCTTCTATCCGTTCTTGTAGTATTATACAGTTATACTGTGTTCTTGGTATAATTTTACAAAATTGCTAATTTCAGTCAAAGAACAACTACAACAACAGCTATTCATAAAATTTTTCTCAAAAATAAAAAAAAAAACAGCTACAACCACAAGGCATTGGGCCCATTTTTTGTGGTCAGCAACTAACATAATTAGCTGACCTTTGTAATTTTCGTAAACCAACACCTTCTCTAAATTGCATACCATACCTCAACTTCCACAGTTCCACTGCTGCTATAATGTTCTTTATTTTACACCACTTACATACCTGTAAATCTAGAGAGAGAGTTAACTTACCTCAGTACTATCCAAACTATCTTCTACATAAGTTCTGCCATCAGCTTCATTTATGTAAATGGATGCTTGTCCTGAACCGGAAGGCAAGATCAATAGAGAGGGTGGTTTTGACTTGATGGATGTTACTTAATCCCAATTTCAATAAGTTTTGGACGTACACGATTCATATATAATTATATATGAAATAGAGCATAATTAAGTGCAAATGAGGAAGCCGAAGGTGTTTTCTTCATTTTAATCTTTTCTTTCTTTTGAGACATGTTACGTAGGTCACAAATGTACTAATTTTACTATCATATCTTCTGCAATTAAATGAAGGCGAGGGGGGCGAGCAACCTTCACGTATGGAGCCTCTTCCAGATGGTTCAATGAATCCAAAGAGGAGTGCTATTAAGCAGGTTGCAAGTGGAAGATTTGGAGTTTCAAGCTACTATCTTACCAATGCTGATGAACTTCAAATAAAGATGGCTCAGGTAGTTTCATGAAACTGAGCATATATCCTACACTACAGTCTTTATTTCAAATATAATTGTTGCAAAAATGATTCCTTCCTATATACCTCCAATCTTCCTACTGGAACAGAAGTTCCTCTTGTTTATGAATTTATGTTCATGGACAGATGCTGCTGACTCTACAAAGCACCTATGTGTGTCTTTGTACTGATGCATACCTTTGACATTTGGTGAGGTTATATTAACTAGAATTTATTTTTCTGTCCTCATCACATGGTGACTGTATTCTCTTCTATGTGGTTGACAGGGGGCCAAGCCAGGTGAAGGAGGTGAACTGCCAGGTCATAAGGTCATTGGTGACATTGCAGTCACAAGAAATTCTACTTCTGGCGTGGGACTCATAAGCCCTCCTCCTCACCATGACATATATTCAATTGAGGATCTTGCTCAACTTATTCATGATCTTAAGGTATATATTCATGACATTTATTCATTAAAAATCTGTCATAATAAAATAGTCTATATTAAATTGTAATTTTCATGTGAACTTTTCTAGAAAAAAGACTTTGTCAGTTGTTCAGCTTTTATTTTTGTTCAATTATATTTATCTCCTGATTCCTTTTGAGAAGCCTTAGGATTTGACTAGATTACTGCATACACCAACCATTCTTACTCATCTTCTTTTTCTCCTCTTCTATTACAGAACTCAAACCGAGGGGCTAGGATCAGTGTTAAGCTTGTCTCTGAGGCTGGTGTTGGAGTTATTGCTAGTGGAGTTGTAAAAGGACATGCTGACCATGTCTTGATCTCTGGTCATGATGGAGGCACTGGTGCTTCTCGTTGGACAGGCATTAAAAATGCAGGGCTTCCCTGGGAACTTGGGTTAGCAGAAACACATCAAACATTAGTGGCAAATGATCTCCGTGGCCGAACAACTCTTCAAACTGATGGCCAGTTGAAAACTGGACGAGATGTTGCCATTGCTGCTTTACTTGGTGCAGAAGAGTTTGGTTTCAGTACTGCCCCTCTGATCACTCTTGGATGCATTATGATGCGGAAATGCCACAAAAACACTTGCCCAGTTGGTATTGCAACCCAAGATCCTGTGCTTCGTGAGAAATTTGCCGGGGAACCGGAACATGTTATAAACTTTTTCTTCATGCTGGCAGAAGAGGTTCGCGAGATCATGGCTCAGTTGGGATTCCGGACCATTACCGAGATGGTTGGCCGTTCAGATATGCTAGAAATTGACCCAGAAGTGGTTAAGAACAACGAGAAATTGGAGAATATTGATCTTAGCTTGCTTCTCAGACCTGCAGCTGATATCCGTCCTGAAGCTGCCCAGTATTGCATCCAGAAACAGGACCATGGTCTCGAAATGGCTTTGGACCAGGATTTGATCTCCTCATCTAAAGCTGCTCTGGAAAATGGTCTTCCTGTTTATATTGAGATGCCGGTTAAGAATGTAAATCGTGCTGTGGGTACCATGCTCAGTAATGAAGTTACCAAGCGCTATCATATAAAGGGGCTTCCAACTGATACTATTCATATAAAATTAAATGGTAGTGCTGGTCAGAGTCTTGGTGCTTTTCTTTGCCCAGGGATTACCCTTGAGCTTGAAGGAGATAGCAATGACTACGTTGGGAAAGGTTTATCTGGTGGCAAGATAGTAGTTTATCCTCCAAGGGAGAGCCAATTTGATCCAAAAGAGAACATTGTTATTGGTAATGTTGCTTTATATGGTGCAACGGATGGGGAAGCTTATTTCAATGGAATGGCAGCAGAGAGGTTTTCGGTACGAAATTCGGGTGCTAAAGCAGTTGTAGAAGGTGTTGGTGATCATGGATGCGAGTACATGACTGGTGGGGTTGTTGTTGTACTTGGTAAAACTGGGAGGAACTTTGCTGCTGGTATGAGTGGTGGAATTGCTTATGTTCTTGACATGGACGGGAAGTTTCATAGCAGATGCAATCCTGAACTAGTAGATCTTGATAAAGTCGAGGATGAAGAGGATATTACTACTTTGAAAATGATGATACAGCAACATCAGCGTCACACTAGCAGTCTATTAGCAAGAGAAGTCCTCTCCAACTTTGATGAACTTCTTCCAAAGTTTGTCAAAGTGTATCCACGGGATTATAAGAGGGTTCTTCAGAACATGAAGGCGGAGAAAGCTGCAAAAGAAGCTGAGAAGCGGGAAGAATTGGAGTTGATGAAGAAGGATGCATTTGAAGAGCTGAAGAAGTTGGTTTCTTCAAATGGGAAATCTAATACGGTAATCTAATGCTCGACCCTTTCTGAACCTTATATTTATAGTAAGCATGCTATTCCTTGTTCGTACATTTACAACAAGCCCTACTTCAATCTTTGAACAGATCGTCTGCTGTTTCTAAAGAAAACTGCTTATAAATGCAAACTAGCCCCTCCATGAATTTTTAATTGAATAGAAAGATGAATACTTCTTTAAACTTACTCATTATGTATGTATCTTTTTGATGGGGAAGTTGGGCCTTTAATCTTATCACTCGTGTAACGGTGGAAGCTATTTGTATGAACCCCTTCTCCTAAGTTACTTTGGGAAACCAGTTTTCCTTTTCTTATCTGTAATGTTGTTCTTTCCTTAGTTATGAATGTACAATCCCATCAAAGCCTCTAAGGTGAATCATGTGTACACAGGGTGGGGAAGATTCAAAGGCACTAGTGAGGCCAACTCAAGTTCCTAATGCTGTCAAGGATGGAGGCTTTATACGTTATGAGAGGGAGAGCATTTCATATAGAGATCCTAGTACTCGGATTAATGATTGGGAAGAAGTTGCCATGGAGTCGAAGCCTGGACCACTGTTGAAAACACAATCTGCTCGCTGTATGGATTGTGGGACTCCCTTTTGCCACCAGGTACGTATAAATGATTTGCACTTTAAACTTTAAATATAATTATTTGATATATGATGGATCAATATTCTGCAGTTGTTGAAATATGTTTGGGGGATAATCATTTGATTGTTATCATAGTGGTCATCATAAACATTTATAAGATATTGACCAATAGGGTTTAGCTTGTATGAACAATGCCTTGCATGCATTGTTTTGCTTTCTTCCAATATGATGTTATTAAGGTTGTTCTGTTCTTTTACTTGCATAATGTCATATGAATAGAGGTTCAATGTTTTATGAAATGTTTCTGTAGTATGGAATTTCCTCTATAATATCCTGATACTTATCTTTTTACACACCTGGTAGATATTTTGTTCAACTACGTAATACTATTTTTGTATGTATCGGAGAAAAAATGTGAATTACTCCTATGACCATCCTGTATAACTAGAAAAATTAAAATACATATCCTTTTCTTAGCCGGTCAGTATATAAGTCATTATATTTGTGATTGTGGAGCTACCTCTCAACTTACCTTCATTAGCTTATGCCCCTGCTATCATCACATACTTTATTCCACAACATTTTACAAACACCTATTCGCCTAGCCACTCTTGATCTGCATGCATTAATCAGACTTTTAGCTAATATTCCTTCCTAAAATATGTGAAATGCACTCTTAACCTCAGAACCTTCAATTATGAAGACCATATGAAACAGTTTATATCTTATACTTTCTGACTTTTTAAGTTTCCAAGTTGTTTTCATCATAACATGGTTGAAGCTGGAGACATTTTCAATTTTATATATTTGGCTTCGAGTTTAAAATTTGATTTTAACTCAGTTGATGGATGAATCAAGAAAAAGAAACCTTCTGTAGCTAACAACAAGCTTCTTGTAAAAATTTGTTTATTATCTAGAGAACAATCCCGTTATAGCTTGGAGGTGGCATTAATCTCTCTGTCACTTTCAAGATTAGTGAGTAAATGAACTGTAGATTGTCAGTTTATTCTGGTAGCTTTACGAGTCTAAAGACCCAACATTAGATTTTATCTTTTAGATTGTCAATTTCTGGGTGCCATCTTGCAGCCTGACTTATTTGTCTGTAAACACCTTTCACAGGATAACTCTGGGTGCCCTCTTGGAAATAAGATTCCGGAGTTCAATGAACTAGTCCATCAAAATAGATGGCGTGAAGCTTTGGATCGGCTTCTTGAAACTAATAACTTTCCAGAATTCACTGGCCGTGTCTGTCCTGCTCCTTGTGAAGGTTCATGCGTTCTTGGCATTATTGAGGACCCTGTGTCAATCAAAAGCATAGAATGCTCTATCATAGACAAAGCTTTTGAAGAAGGTTGGATGGTGCCTCGGCCTCCATCTCAGAGATCCGGGTATGATAATAATATTTTCATTTTCATGATATCAATGCATCTGAACAATTATAACACTGCTTTTGAAGTTTGTACTACATTATTGAATCAAATCTTGAACGAACTTTTATTTGTAGTAGATATGTCCAAGCTGTGTTACTATAAGTTATCTGCTTGTCATCTGCGAGACAATTTGACTTGAATTATTTGGTCTGTTTATGCAGAAAGAGAGTCGCAATAATAGGCAGTGGGCCAGCTGGTTTGGCCTCCGCAGATCAGTTAAACAAAATGGGGCATTCGGTCACTGTTTACGAGCGTGCTGACCGTATTGGTGGCCTGATGATGTATGGAGTTCCAAATATGAAGGCAGACAAGACTGATATTGTTCAGCGTCGTGTTAACCTCATGGCCGAGGAAGGCGTCAATTTCGTTGTCAATGCTAACGTTGGAACAGATCCCATCTACTCCCTTGATCGTATTCGTGCTGAGAATGATGCTATCATTTTAGCTTGCGGAGCTACCAAACCAAGGTAATTTAAATGAATTATCAAATGCAACTTTTAGTGCTCATGGTTGGATTGTGGAATATTTTGAAGTTTTGACTTCTTTTGTTATGTTTATAAATGCCTTATTTACATACTAATGGATTATAGAAAAACTATAATTCCAAGGGTTTCTAGACTAGTCTAATATCCATTTCACTATTTCAGGGATCTGCCTGTTCCTGGGCGTGAACTTTCTGGAGTTCACTTTGCAATGGAATTTCTGCATGCAAATACCAAGAGCTTGCTTGATAGCAACCTGCAGGATGGTAAATATATTTCTGCCAAGGGAAAGAAGGTGGTGGTAATTGGCGGAGGTGATACAGGAACAGATTGTATAGGCACGTCCATCCGACATGGTTGCACGAATGTCGTTAATCTTGAGCTCCTTCCTGAGCCACCCCGAAAAAGAGCACCAGGCAACCCATGGCCCCAGGTTCGGTCCTTCCACCTTAATGACACATAATGATCGTTTTGTGCTTTGCATTTTTAAGGAAGCTAAGTAGAAACTGCATGATACCATAATGTAGCTGTTGAATGGACAGTTGATGAAAACAAGTTGACCAAATATCTCTTCTTTTAGTATGTAGTTCTTCGTTCTCTTAAACATGCATTCAAGGCTTTTTTACGGTGCCAGGGAAACCATCAGATGTTTCTTTCTGCCTGTTTCTGTTTCATCCGTAGATGTCATTTCTTACTGCTATTATGATTGTGTTGACAGTGGCCTCGGATATTCCGTGTGGATTATGGCCACCAAGAAGCTACAACCAAGTTTGGGAAAGACCCGAGATCATATGAGGTCCTTACTAAGCGCTTCATTGGAGATGAAAATGGACTTGTGAAAGGTCTTGAGGTGGTACATGTGAAGTGGGCAAAGGACAGCAGCGGCAGATTTCAGTTTGAGGAAATCAAGGGGTCGGAAGAAATCATTGAGGCCGACCTAGTCCTCCTTGCCATGGGATTCCTTGGTCCCGAATCAGTGAGTTATCTTCCTCTGAAAGTTGCAAGTATACTGTCTTATCATGCAATTATCAAGTAAGGTTATTGCTCAATAGGCTGATCAACTTATTTTTCTCGACCCATTTTTACAGACAATTGCAGAACGGTTAGGTGTGGAGCGAGACAACAGATCAAACTTCAAAGCAGAGTATGGTCGCTTCTCAACCAGTGTAGATGGTGTCTTTGCAGCAGGAGACTGCCGACGTGGCCAATCGCTGGTTGTCTGGGCCATCTCTGAGGGCAGGCAAGCAGCAGCCCAGGTGGACAGGTTCCTGATGGAGGAGACTGACAAGGAGGCCGCCACCATTAACGGCCAGGAAGAACTTGTTAACCATCACGACAGCAAACGTAGGGTAGCTGCGTAGACAAAAGGATGCAGGTATCTGAAAGTATATATAGAACGAGTTTCAAAGGTTTAAATACATAGAAGAACGTATATATACTAGGGTGGGAGGCTAACTTACAGGTTGGTTTATTGGCGGGGTGATGTACAAGGAGATGCCAGCGGTGTGAAAGATAATTTTGTTGCCGAGTAGTTCTTGGAAGTTTTCTTTTTCTTTCCTCTCATCTTAAGTTGGGTAACTGGTGTTTCTTTTTTGTCCAATGTTTGCCGTGTATTCGTGGTTAAATGTAATGAATAATGTACAGTTGTCTTGTACTGCAAATAAGAATTAGTTGATTGCTGTTGAAATATAGTGTTTTGTGAGAGTTGCTCAACTTCAGAATGCTGGAGAAACTTGGGTGAACCAGGAACATCATTTTAGTTCTTATTATATACGACTTCACAGTTTCTTGTGATTCCAACGAAATAACCATAAACTTGCTCTCACCAGTAGTATTGCTCTTGGTCACTCATGATCAATGTAAGACCAACATCTTCATAAAGCAGAAACATGTGAAATGATAGTAAAGCCTTGTCATTTTTAGTTTGGTTTCTTAGGTTGCTCTTTTGTCTATGCCATTTTTTGGAAATTACTTGGGGCACCATCGTAAGTGATGGGGCCTATTACATGATAGAGGATATCACGCGTAAGTTGTAAAAGTGTTGGGGGATATCACATAATTTGTTAGGGAACATCACACTTTCAAACACCCATATCTTATTCTCTCTTCCTCTTCCTCCTGCACATTCTTCTCCCTCATGTAATCGCTTGTTCTTACAACATCTCTTGCTCATCTAAAATAACAAAGTAAATCTTCTGTCTCTTCATTTCATTCTTTTTGAAATAAATACACCAAACCCCCTCTTTGAACACAACAATTTTTAGTTTTTTTTTTGGTATTTCAATTAATGTATGCTTGTATTTGTATCTTTCAAACAATGATTGATTGTTAGAATCCTGGCAGTTCTAAGACAAATAGTTATATAGAGTTATATATAACTCTCTGTCTTAGGACCGTCATTATTCTGACAGTCCTAACAATAGTCAGGACTATCTGTCTTAGAACTGTCAGATTCTGGTACTCTTGACTATTGTTAGGACTGCTATAATCATGGCAGTCTTAAGACATAGTTATTTAGTGATGAATATCACCCAAGCTTCGAAGCATAAATACATAATATTATAAAAAAAATATTACTTTTTCTGTGCATTCGTGAAAGTCATGTTGAATAAAAGAAAAGGAAGCCCTCAACCGCGTCGGAGCGTAGAGCGACAAGCGCAACGTACAAGGGAAGTACCGCTAAACATAACAGAGGTGACGACGGCCTCTCCAGGTATATCACTTTGATCGTGTACAGTCAAAACGCATATCATTCATCTCCTGCTACAACTTCTGATGAAAACGAACAAAGAATGCCGAATGATGGCTCCGACCTTCTAAAGAGACTCGTCCACATGGTTGCTATGAGGACCATATTGCCTATAGGATATGTAACATAAATGCAAGTATATTATGTTATGATTTTCTATTTTTAAAACAATTAATTTGTTAGTTTTAATTTTATTTCTTGTATCTATTTTTCAGGAGACTAGACATATTAAGAGTTATTTACCATGGAAAGAAGTGTCAGACATGGGGTTTCGACAACTTGGACGACGTCGTCAAGGACAAATTTCACCCACCAGTATACAATTTCTAGCTAAGTACTCGTATTGTCAGTTGGACGATGCACTACTGCACTACTGCACTACTATCTGCATTCGTCGAACAGTAGCATTCGAAGATGAATACCTTCCATCTCCTATGTGGGGAGATGACAATTACCATAGACGATGCCCACCATATGAGAACCGAAAGAATGGCACAATGAGCTCGTGAAACGGGTTGGGAAATGCTTGGGAGTTGAGCAGAATCAGTTAATGACCCTTCCAGGCTTCAAAAAGTCATACGGTCTTCCATTAAAATATTTGGAAGAAAAAAATAAATGATACAAAGCCCAAGGATGATGATGACATGGACTCGATGACGTACTATGAGGTCCGTGAATATATGATGTTCATCCTAGGGGTGTCGACATTTCAACAAGTCCGAAACGTCTACACATGCCAAATATATTTGGAACCTCAAAAACAGCTCCCACTTGGATGCAATCTCTTTGGGAAGTTGTATACTGTCATTCCTTTACCATGAGCTTGGGGCTACATCCCACAAAGGATCAAGAACAGTACGGTCTGCATGACTATTTTGCATGTACATCAACTTTACCTTCACTCTAATGATATTGTGATATTGTGTTATTGCTATTTTTAAATATGATATTTATTGTCTATGTATAGGCATGAATATACGAACACTTCCTTACTCCCAAGCGAGCTTCTCTCAATAAAGATTATGGCGAGTCTCTCCCTAGGATGTGTAGATGGAGGGCCAATAAGCAAAATGCGAAACTTCCGCATACATTGGTCGCCCTAAATATTACACTCGACGATATTTCAAAAAAATAGGTTATTGACCACTCTTAATTTACTTTCACCCTCGTGTACTTAATTTAATATGAAACTTCATGTAATTTATTTTTTGATAGTTTGGAATCCATATATGGATCTACGAGGCACTATCCGTCCTATTTGACCTGTGTCTCTATTCCATGGTCTGATCAGCTGCCACGAGATCGAGGAATCATACATGCCTGAAAGAGTACTTTGCCAGTTCTCTATGTATAGACGATACCCACATGTTTTTTGAAAATGGTGTCAGCAACCCCAAGAGGAAAAAGCTATTAAATTATGTGTCACGTCCAAAATCAGAATACTTGAGAGCGGAGACGAACCAGGCCAGCTACGTATATCAGAGTACTCTAGTACCCCGAGATACGGTCACAACTGTATAGACATGGAGGTTATCTAAACAAACCAATGGTCAATACTAGGTCAATCAATCCTAGGTATCTCAATTATAGGCAATCAAGTAAAGTACAAGAAGTATAATTATCAGATATAAAATAGTAAAGCGTCCTAAACTATGTATACATAGATAATCATGGAGTTAGTAATATGAAATAAAGAATTAGCAAGAGTTAATAGTCATACATGATCAGCTCTAGCTATAGTTTAGGATAACACAAATCATGTTTATGCATAGAAGTCAAGTCCATAATACGAGCTAATTAAACACGTGCTCGGAGGCAAAGCATCAAAAAAATATGTATAGATACTAGTGGGTAAAAAAGGAAAACCCACTCAGGTAATCTGGTGCTCCTGGTGATCACCATCCAGTGGAAGATGTCATGAGTGACCCGCTCCCTGATAATCGAGTTCGAGTACATGGCGAAGTCCAGCCTACGTCGCGGTATCGACGATATGCTGTTTATATCTCACAATAAATCCTCAACTAATACTAGTATCATGAATGTAACATATACTTAATCATATCAACACTAAAGGAAGATTTGAGCATAGAAAGATAAATTAAATAAAAATCAAATCACAACGTTACAAGTCTGAATCCATAATTATTCCTACAACCAAAATAAGGTTTATCCAGAGACTAATCCAATCCAACTACTAGGAAAATAAACTAAAGCATATGCTAAAAGAAATAAATCCTAGATCCCTCCAGGAATTATATCATGGTCCATGAGTATCGAGAATGACATCAGCTATATCGACTTCCAATGGTCCATAATGAGAAGAGTGTCATCATCATCCTCTCCTAAAATGTTCAATGACCCAGTAAGGGTCGGAGAAAAGTACAACTATGCAATAATGTATCTCAACACAAAATAAAGTCAAAAAGATAAGATACAGTGGAAAAATAACATTAAGGAGAACATGGTATATAAACTAACATGGTATAACCTAGAGCATGTGATAAACAATAAGCATGTACAAGAAAACTAAAGAACATGTATAACATGACTACTGAATAATGAACATATACAACAAGACTAATTGGACAATGTGGATGATCTATATGTGAGCACTACAACAAAAAATCCTTTTAATGACGGCTAAAAAGCGTCATTAATGACAAACCATGACGTTTTTTTTTTTCTTTCAAAGCAACCGTTATGAAAACGGGTGTTATAAATATTTTTTAAAAGCGTTATAAAAAAACCGTCATGAATAGTTTCTATAAAAGCGTTATGAATATTTAATATATAGTACACAATTCAGGACTTTTGTAAAACGTTATGAATAGATAATATGTATAGGCTCAATGCAGCACATTTATAACACTTTATACTATTCAAATTAGCATATTTATAACGCACTATACTGCACATTATATATTACATTCCAAAAACTTAACAT
Source organism: Iris pallida (assembly GCA_029216955.1). NCBI lineage: Eukaryota > Viridiplantae > Streptophyta > Magnoliopsida > Asparagales > Iridaceae > Iris > Iris pallida. The sequence continues at coordinate 1,058,212 of JANAVB010024200.1, read as the reverse complement.
TATATATCACCATCTTTATTACATTTCTCAAAATAGAGTACATATCAACATCTTCATTACATTCTCAAAATAGAATATCCAAATACATATATATATATTTACAACTACCAAAATTGTCCACATCAAAACTTGGCCACATAACCAATAATCATAAAAGATCAATGACAGCCGGAACACCAGTGAAATAATCCTGAGAAAAAGAGAAGACAACCAAATCAGTCCATATAATTGTCAGGCCTAAAAATCAAATCTAATCATGAAATATCAAAAGAAAGGAGTAAAACAAACTAGGTCATGATAGGGATCAGGTATTTGTCCCATATCTGGAGCAAGCTTGACAGAATAATCCCTTAGAAAAGAGTTTTCATGAAAATGGGAACAATCATAACATTATATAGAAACCATAAAAAACTATTGCAGAGATTTTGCAAAAAAAAACCAATTCCAACGACGCCAATGCCTTTAAAAGGGAAAAAATAGAACAGTATCCTGAAGGAATGAGGACGTTTCGATTTCCTTCACCGTCTATCAAAACAAACACAATATAAAGGTATAGTTGGGGAAAGAAGCTAGCAACAGAACCGTTATCCTGCATCCCAGCAACAACCACAATATAAAGGTACATTCTACAGATGATTATGTTTTATGTGTTCAATGGTTCAAGAACATCATTAGTGGGACCAAATTAATTTAATTAGAGCAAATTGGCCTCTATATATGCACCACTAAATAATGAATACCTGGTATAAAGAAATAAACAAAGACCATGTTTCTTCCATAAATTAAAGATTAACAAGCAGATTACTAGACAAAGTCCTACATAACTCAAACATAGCATGCTCTAAAAGGCTTTGTAAAAAGCTTGAACCAGAACAAGCAAACTATACTGAGTCCCTCAAACCAAAATGTTCCAAGTCCTAGAAAGGGTTCAATGCAACAAAATATTACTTTCTTATATCTCAATTATGTTTAGCATGATCACCAATGTCAAAATTACTTTCAATATATTCTCACCCTCTTTGGAGCCTAAACATGGGTGAGCTATATCTGACAAGAGTGTCAAATAAATAATTGTGCCCAATATGTGCCGTATACGGATACAGTCCTCCCAATGCGTATCCATGTAACAAAATGGATGATCAAAGTGGAGGAGCACTTTCACAATGCTTAATGATCTTCAATAGCCTTGAAGATGAAGGAAAATTAACTTATGTCACGACCCGATCCCAAATTATTGGGTCGAATCGGATCATGCCCAGCCTGCACCATTGTGAGACGGCGGCAGTAAGCTGTTTCTATTTGCAGGTAATATCAACAACGTCTATACATTTGTCACAACTCGAATATACGAAAGTTTTAAAACTTTTAATATTCAACAAAGAGAAGTACAACTGGAAATAAAAGTACTGAAATAAAGTACTGAATTCAAAATCTACAAACTCCAATACAATAAAACTAGATAACTGGAAAACAACTAACTAAACGGTCAGCTCATCGGCCTCAGATTCTGCATCCTCCAAGGGAGACTCTGGCAACACCACATGATATAATACCGGGTCATAGTAGCTATTGTACAATAGCTCAGCATCATCAACATCACCTATTGGGAGGGATCCAGTCAGAAAAGGAGCAAGTACGAGTACATAATCTGACATTCTAAATAATAATAGAAAGAGGCAATTTTAAACAGTTGAAATACTTTGAATAATATTTTTCAGCAATTTTCAGCAATTCAGTATTTGAAACAATGTGATTTGAATAGGTAACATCTATGACTAGCTTGGGTTGTACAATAGCATCCTAGCGATGCGATACGGCTTATCCCCGTGTGTAAGAGGGGTAAGCTCGCACAATAATGCAATATGAGGGTATTGGTCATAAACGCTACACTACTCTCCCAATATTCCCACAATCAATAATCGAACTCAAGGAGAGAGTTCTGTGTAGCAATGTGATTTAAGCATGCAACATGACAATTACTAAATAAAATACAAGAAAACATAACCATAACTTGCCTTTGTTTAATGACTGGATTGGGATGTCAGTGTCGGAAAGGAAGTCAAGTACGTCCTCAAAATCCTACAGTTGAGAATCCTGACTTAGAAACATAGATGAGTCAAATCTAGGTGTGCTAGTTGCAATTTTTAGAAACAGATCCTAGTCAGGTTTTAAGTTATTTAATTAATCTAACGAAATCCGTCTAACGTCGTAAACTATATTGGTTATCAATTTACGGAATAACCGATTACTGATTTATTGGAAAAAATAGCAATTACACTTTAATTGACAAGTCTTTGTATTTTTATAATATATATAAAACTAAGTGGTCTTTTAAGTGAGAAAACATGAAGTTGTTTAAATTATTAGGAATCTTTATTCTTTAACTTAATATAAGAAAATCTTATTAATTTTGTACAAAATAATTAATATTCAATTATAATTTATACGTCTAGCTACGCAAATAACCAACTCAGAAAAGAAATAGAAAATCTAAGCTACAGAATACAGGGCCACAGAAAAATAAAGGAAAACTGGGCTTATGCCCTTACAACAAATTAATTAAATTAAATTAATAAGGCTGAGGCGAGCTCTGAGTGCCGTGAAGCGGTCCAAACAGAAGGCCGAGGCCCTGCACCCAAGATACTAAAACCAGTAACAAGTTCTAAAAATAAAATATAATATAATTTAAATATAAATTATAGAAAATGGGCGTCTCAGACTGGGTCATACAATCTCATGTTGCTGGCTAACGCCTCAACGTACAGGAAATCCTGTAGCGTTTGCGTGTCGCCGAGGCTCATTCGACCGATACGGTCGTCGCCTGAGGGATACGGAAACCAATAAAACCAACACTTAAAACCAATCAGGAAACCAATTTAATAAACCGTTTGCAAAGACCAGGATTTTAGAAATAGGTTTTGATATACAAAAATTACTGAACATTATAAAATACTATTTTGAAATACTTTTATGAAAAATTTGGACAGCACCTCCTCTGTAACTAGGACGACCTAGCCACATAGGCGGTACAAAACCCACACCAACAACAACCCAAAATACCAAACAACACCCAAAATCACACCACCCAAATACCAATCTCCAAAGCCACCAAGGAAAGTAATAGCCTAAGATACAAACACACAGCACATAAATCCCATGCAATAACCAACCCAAGGGATTAAACCATAACACACAAAATAATACCCAGACCCAAAAAGAAATAATCCACAACATAATAGGAATCGAAACTAATGAAGTAACCAACAGAACCAAAGTGAATCCGAACCGCGCACGGCACGTATCCCTAAGCAACTAATTAAGCCGATCCCCATGACGGGGTCGGGACAGGCAGCACTCAAAGATCAATAATTACAGCACATAAATCCCAAGCAATAACCAACCCAAGGGATTAAACCATAACACACAAAATAATACCCAGACCCAAAAAGAAATAATCCACAACATAATAGGAATCGAAACTAATGAAGTAACCAACAGAACCAAAGTGAATCCGAACCGCGCACGGCACGTATCCCTAAGCAACTAATTAAGCCGATCCCCATGACGGGGTCGGGACAGGCAGCACTCAAAGATCAATAATTAATTTTAAAAAAATAATATTTTCCTGATCCGACTATTATAATAATAATAATAAATATAATATTAATAATAATAGTAAAAATAATAACTAAACTAAGCTGCAAATATAGGATCCAATAATTAATCTAAATTCCAGAAAGCGGGTTTCACATCTAAATATACTAAAATGATAATAAACAGAAGATGAATGACGAGTCAATTAAAAGATAGGTAAGAGCAGGCTGAGAACTGAAACATACAATTTTCGTCATTGTAACTTGTACTTGGTTCTGGTAACTGACTCATTCCAAACTTTCCTGACCCAATACATCTAGCATCATCTACATTGCTGTCACCAGCAGTCGCTGGTCGATCTACACCGTTGGCAGGAGAAATGAAATCCTGGTAACTTTATTTGCAGAAAATGAAAAAAAATATGAAAAAGTTGGTACCAACGTTTCTTGTGTCTTGAGCCACAGTATTCCAGTAGCAAAAATCAGAAAACTTACATGCTGCAGGCTTTGCCTCATTAACTACAGGTTCTGAATTTTGTGAAACTGACAATCTCCCCATGCCAACCTTTATGGTGTTGTCACCTTGCAAGTTCAAATTACTGAACTAGTACCTGATCTTCCAATACTAGCAACCGTATATGGCTCAATCTGCTGCAATAGAAAGGTCAGGTATATGAAGCATCATCAACTTTCTAAATTTACATTTTAGTATCAAACTTATATTCCTTAGCATGACAATGAACATGCTAGTAAGTAGAGGAAATTTGAAGCATACCGAGACATCCACAACCCATACTCCAACACAACTTTGATTGTAAGAGCACCCTAGAAGTTTTCCCTCATGTATATTCAGATCCGACAATCTAGACCATCCTACATCTACAGAATCACGACATCTCACTGGTTCCCATGACAAAACCTAGAGACCTACATGCATACAATTCATACATGTGCAAAAAAGGATAGTGAATGTACTATGCAGCATCTTGTGATAGAGTAAGGATGCTTACAATTTTGGTGGTGTCTGAAATAAGCATCCTCCTGCCCCCGCACGCCGACACCACCGTCACCTTCGCCTTCCTCGGCGGCGGCTGCCTTATCACCAGGTACAGCACCATCCCGTGGTCGTCCACCCCGTACACGTACAGCACCCCGTCGTCCCGGAGCTCCACGTCGCTGTCGTCCCCTACGAACAGCGCGATCCTCCCCACGAGAATGAGCTCCGACTCCGCGATCCTCTCCCTGAGCCGACGGATGGGCTGGGTCGTGGCGTCATGCACCAGGGTGAGCTCTCTCACCGGAGGCGGGGAGGCGATACGGACGTACAGCTGGAGCATGAAGGGCGTGGCGGTGTCCGGCTCGACATCGAGGCGGACGACGGAGCAGTCTTCGACTCCATATCGCTCCGTGAGGACGTCGTCCTCCTGCAACATCATCTCGTCGTCGAAGAAGAGGATCTGGCAGGCGAGGGGGAATCCCTGGGACTTCTGGATCTTCTTCTTGAGCTCGAGGAGTGTGCCGAGCGGCTCCATCTCCACGCTGAAGTGCCTCCCTTTTGATGTCTCAACGATCACCTCCATTGCTAACTAATTTCTTTGAATTAAACATAGGAAAGAGGAAAAATTAACGGGGGGAGAGGAGGGGGTAGGAAATTAGGGTTAGGTTTTGGGACGGACCGAAGGAGTTGTCGAGGCCGAAGTCGTGGCGGATGATCCAGCCCTTGCTGGTGCCGAGGACAATGACGTCGTTGCCGGAGGCCATGGAGGTGATGGTGCCGCGCCCCTGACGGCGTTGCGCTCGAGGGGGTCGACGAAGAAGAGGGCGCCGGAGGCCCCGTCGGAGTCCATGGCGGAGGGGATCGGACGGATGGATCGGTAGAGAAATCCTAAACCTAACCCTAGGCCTGGACGCTGGACCGAACCCTAATTCCGAGCATGGGAGCGGAGGAAGAGGAAGAGGAAGAGGAGGAGGAGAGGGGACCTTCATTTTCGAACGCTTAATATTAATAAGTTTGCAAAATATTACAAGTTTGCCACCGCTCTAAAATATTAATAACTCTTTGTTTTAAAAAAGTTATAAAAAGTCCAGAATTAGCCCAAACCGTCATAGAAAAAAGGTATTTCGAACTTTTATAACGCTTAGGTATCAGGCATCATCAATACGTCTTATCGAGCGTTATTAATAGGCCTTTTTGTTGTAGTGGAGCGACTGGGGTAACATCGATGGTTATCTACAATTTAAGGTATAACTAAACCATACGTAAGTCGTATGACTATCTATCCACAATTACAATTTGGGATTGTTCACATATCTACTTAGTAATCCCCTCCCGACTTACTAAACAACAATGACGGAGCATAGTACAACAAGTCCTATTGTGTCAAAGTCATGTCTCAATATGTATACTAACTCTAAACATGGTAAGGAATAGCATTTATAAAGTACTAAGAATATAAAGCAATAGTGTACTTGCCTGAAGTTAAGTTGCAGTCGACGCGCGCAACACAACGTGCTGACACAAAAAATGGTAAAAACTAGCTAATTTCACCAATCCCATATCCCGCCAATAATCATATTCCAAGATCCAACGTCATGATCAAAGCGTACCATAAAAACACAATATGATGAAAATTAGAATAATTTCCAAAAATGTACAAATTTATATATACATAACTCAGATTGACTCCCCGAGTCCATTCATATTGTCAGGTTCTGATTCCGTAGGGCAATATTCCAAAACGCTACTAGAATTGATTTTTTTTAAATTCTAGGAAACGACTTTCTTGCGAAGTTGAGCACATGAACGAATCAGTTAAAAGAATAATTGACGGCTCAAACTTATTGGTCTGGTAGTACAAAATTTTATTTACCAGTAGGAGAAATTTTTACACTGATCCAACGGTTGAATTTTCCAGAAACTATTTGAAGTAGGAAGAAAATAACACAGACTTCCAATATTTTTGGGTTCGAAAACAGTAGCGAGATGTCTTGTTCATACTTGGTTTCCATAGGTCAATTGGAAACATTAAGTCATGCAACTTGAACCATTTAATAGATAAAATATCCTTGTTTATGCAACAACTTGCACAGAAATCTATGGAAAAGACAAAGTTACATAACCTCAAAGTTGGCTAAAAATCAATTTTTTGACTTTTGTGCAAGTGAAGTTTTTAACCATTGAAAGATACCAAGTTGGCAATTCGATTTAGAAAAACAAAACTCGATAACAATCAATGAAACCTACCAATTGATAGACAAAAGTTTTTATTACACAACCTAGGGTTTGCTTTTCCAGAACAGTAATCGAGTTACTAGTGACAGTAGACGAACTTAGGAAGAAAAACATCTAGAGATAGAAGGATTTTCCAGATGCATAAATTAATGCAACTAGCCCACTTTCGCAATAGTTTTGAACTATCATACGAACTACGTTTACTATGAAACTTGACAGAAGTAAAGAGTAACATACCTAGTTTACGTCCAATAAGTTGGATTCGAGAGACAGTGCTCGAGCGTGACAGTACCAGCATCGAAAGTAGGGTCCCCAAACACGATTTCTGGACAGAGGAAAAATATGTTTGACTAGCGAACTTTAGACAAGGTTTTGATCTATCAAATGGATATTTCAAGCGAAACTCGACATGGTGGTAGAAAATCTTACCGAAATGAACTAAAAACAACCATACAAGCATAATAATATTGACGTATATGAAAGACAACAAGTAACAACCAAGACAATAGTAAAATGTACCATGAAACATGAAAGAAAACTGAAAACATGTAAAAGTAAACAGGAACATGTGAACATGTACGGTATCATGTAAAGTAAACATGAATAACATGTAAGTACATGATTAAAAATCATGGCATGGATAGTAAATATTTACAAGAACCAAGACAAGATCAAGGTACATGAACAAGACAAGCTGGGACAATGAACAAGGCAAGACAAGCTCAAGAACAAGAAATGGAATCCATCCATCAATCACGACCAATCATGTAGTATGGCTTATTATATTATCTAAATAGGGTTATCACAAATTCTAGTTACTAACAGATAGAATTTAAGAATTTTTGTATGGTACATTGCCCTACAATCTGTCCAAGCTATCCACCCAAATAAAAGCAAGTATCTATATATTAGATGCACCATCAACTTGACATGCATCCTAAGGAAGTGACATCACACTACGGTGAGCTCAGTATGCATCACACAACGGTGAGCCATGTCTGCTCCACATGACGGTGAGCTAATAATAATAATCATATACATGTATATGTTTTTTTTCACACAACAGTGTGTTAGAAATGTGTCTCTCACGATCAGGGTGTTACATGGGCCGGTTTGGCCTGAACCCACCCGAGCCCGCAGCAAGCCCGGCCCGGTTCAGCCTGCTACTAGCCCGGCCCGAGCCCGCCCACTAGTGCATCCGGTCCGGGCTGGGTTCACCCGCCCGAGCCCAAGCCCGGCCCGGACCGGTTTTTTTTGCAATGCAACGTTAGGCCCGGTTCAGCCCGGCCGGTCAGGCCCGCCCAGGCCCGAGCCAGGCCCGGTCCCGCCGGCTGAACCGGATTTTCTAAATTTTTTTTTGAATCATAGTTCCCCTTTTACCAAAATACCCCAATTTTTTGACCGTTTTATGACCGTTATAGGGGGTATTTTGGTCTTTTTGACCAAAATGACCAAAAACCCTTTACAACAACTCTATTTTGAGGGTATGGGGGGTCATTTGGCTTCCAAAAAATTCTATAAATTGGCCATGAAACTTTTATTTCAAACACAAACAATTCCATCCTTCTCACAAAAAAAAATCCAAATCACAAGAAGATTTCAAGAAAGTTGTGCTCTAAGTTCCGGCGATCTACGACTTCCCGATCAAGCAATTTCGGCGATCTACGACTTCCTCTTTCTAATTGTTTTTTTATTTACATTTACGAAATAGTTTTTCTTCCTCCATCTCTCTATTTTTTGCAAAAAAACTAATTTCTTATTATTATTTTCCGGTATCCTCCTCCATCTTTATAATCCTTTATATATTTTGATTTGTCTTTTTAAAATGGCCGGACAAGGTTCAAACCAAGCTAATGATGCTTTTAAAATTTATAATTCTTTTTTTGAGGAAAATCTTATTCCTGACGATTTAGTTGGTTCCCCTCCTGAAGTTGGTACCAATGTGCCAAATGTTGTAAAGAGAAAGCAAAAAAGCAAAAGTTTAGGAATTTTTTATTCTTCTTAATGAAACTAAACCTGATGGCTCACTTGTTTTAGATAAAAAAGGTGAAGCAGTTTCGTACGGGACCCAATACAAGAAATGTTTCCGTATATACAAATGGAAGAGGGGAGGTGGCACGGGCACACTCTCAAGACACTACGATACTTGCTACGGTCCAAGCTCAATTCCGGCGACCCAAACTCATATCAGTTTTGGAGGCACCGCGGCTTCTTTGGTGGGTACGTTTTCCTATTCAGCTGTCCGTCATAAAACTGAATTTAATAAATATATTATTGTTGATGAACTTCCATTTACTTCGGGTGAAAGTGAATCTTTATATGATTATGCCACAATTGCTTTAAATCCATGTTTTAATAAAGTTACTAGAGGCGCTGCTAGAAAATAGGCCATTAGACTCTTTAAATAAATGAGACTTGCTTTAAAAGAAACGTTTTCGCATGCTAATAAACTAGCTATTACTTCTGACGTGTGGACAAGTAAACAAAACTATGCTTATATTTGTATCACGGCACACTATATAGATTCATTGTGAATGTTGCAAAAGCGCATCGTCTGTTTAAAAACTTTAGAATTTTCACACACGGGCTCCGCAATTGCCACTTGTATTTCCAAACACTTGCGTCACTTTGATATTCACAACAAGATTCAATCTGTATCTTTTGATAATGTTAGTAATAATACTACTGTTATAAATTCATTGTCTTTATTATTTTAACCTATTTTGGAAGGTAGATTATTGCATATTAGGTGTGCTTGCCATATTATTAACTTAGTTGTAAAAGAATGTCTTGAATTTTTTAGTACACATTTAGAAACACTCAGAAATTGTTTACACAGCTTGAACACGTCTCCAAGTAGGCAACAAGCTTTTAAGAACACATGTGCACATTTTAGTATTCATTTTAGAAGATTTGTTAAGGATGTTCCACATAGATGGAATTCGACATATTTAATGTTAAAATTCGTACTTCCGTTTAAGGATGCTATTACATATTTTTGTAACATGGATCATAATTTTGAATATCCAGTTACTGAAGATGATTGGATAGTTGCTACTTCTATATGTGAATTTTTGGAAATTTTTTACAGGGCTACATGCACTCTTTCTGGTGTATATTATCCTACTTCTTGTTTAGCTTTACGAGAAATTTTTAACATGTCTTGCTTGTTTTCTAAATATAGGAATGTTCCAAATTTTGACTATGTTGTCAAGAGAATGGAAGCTAAATTTACTAAATATTGGGGTGATGTACCTCTTTTATACTGTTTGTCTGCAATTTTTGATCCTACCATCAAATTAGATGTGCAGAAGTTTTGTTAGATGACTATGCAGATAACATGGAACTTAACCTTATGGATTTGAAATTAGAAGTAAAGACAGTTTTAGAAAGATTAGTACTACTTTATGAAGATAATGTTGTGCCGACCCGACCCACTCAAGTTGGTACAAGTAGTAGCTCTGACTTAGAGGACCACGCCCTTCGTTTATTAAGAAGGAAGAAACAAAGACAATTTTCACAACCCACTCAAGAGTTGTCTTTGTATTTAAGTTCTTACGAAGAAGAAGAGAATCTTCAAATCACCTCACCATTTTAGAATGGTGGAAAAAATACGACAAAAGATTTCCTATACTTTCTATAATTGCACGTGATCTACTAATGGTGCCGGTATCAACGGTAGCATCGGAGTCTTGTTTTAGTGCATGATCAAGGATGTTGAGCCTAAAGAGGAGCCGGTTGAAGCCGGATATCTTGGAAGCTTGTGTTTGCGTTCAAGATTGGATTTTAGCAGAAAAAAGAACCTAAAACAAGAGGGATGAAGCTTATGACATCAATGAGCTGGACCTCGGATCGCTTGGATTGGGTGAAGCTTCTGCAACCGAGGAGAAGGAGCAGGAAGAATGACTCAAGTCTAAGGTATGACCCTCCAAAAAAAATATTCAAACTTTCAAACCTCAAACTTTCAAACTTCAAAAAAAAAAACTTTCAAACTTTCAAATATTCAAAAAATTTAAAAATTTTAAAAACTTAAAAACTTTTAAACTTTAAAAAATTAATAAAACTATTAAAAACTTCAAAAACTTTAAAACTTTAAACTTATATCTTAAAAATACTTTAAAAGTACTTTAAACTTTAAACTTAAAACTTAAATCTTAAACTTTAAACTTTAAACTTAAAAAACTTTCAAAAAATACTTTAAACTTTAAAAAAAAACTTTAAAACTTTAAACTTAGAGATAAAAACTTTAAAACTTAAAATTTAACTTTAAAACTTTAAAACTTAACATATAACTTTAAATGTACAACTTTAAAAAAAAAATTTAAAACTTTAAAAAAAACACAAAAACTTAAAAACAAATTTTTTTTTAACTCTGCCTATGACAAGCAAAGCTTGTCTTGTCGGTCCCAAGCCCGGATAAAAGAGGAGGGAAAATTAATTAAAAAATAAAATTAAAAAATTAAAATTAAAAAAATTAAAAGAATATAAAAGTTAAAAGAAAATGTGAAAATAAAAAATAAAAAAATAAAAAAACCAACTTAAACCGGACCGGCCCGAACCCGGCCCGCCCAAGCCCGTCCACGACCCGGACCGGACCGGCCCAGCCCCACCCAGACCGGGTCACTGGGCCGGGCTGGGTCTTCTTAACGTAAACCGGGCCGGGCCAGGCCCGGCCCGCTAGGTGAACCGGTCCGGGCTGGGCCCGGACCAAGCCCGGTCGGACCGAATTTTCGTGGGCGCGCACGGGCCGGTCCGGTTCAGCCCGAATGACACCCTGATCTCACGACGAAGAGCTCCAAATCCATATAGAAAGACCGACAAGATAACGAGAGGGCATGCAACTTAGAGATTCTTCCCTCCTATGCTCTAAATAATCAAGCTAGTTGTTAATCCTTAATATTTTTATTTAGGATTCTGGGTGTGGCATTCCGCAAAATCTATCCTAGACATGATACTTCCTCCGGGGATATGCAAGACAAGACAAGAATTTCAATTACATGTACAAGTACAAGACATGAGAACAACCACGTTGTTTCAGGCAAGACATGGTGCACTATAACAAGCCATAATAGGATATACATGAAACATGATTCATGAGTGCGCTGTGTCGATCGAGCCACTATCAGGAACTAGGACAGTATGTGCCACTATGAGCCATACGAGAATTAGGACAATATGCGCTACTATGAGCCATATATGAATCAAGATAAGAGCAAGTACAGAACAAGTCAGGATAGCAACTACGTGCTACAACAAGTCATGAACAGGGCAAGACATGAAATGTACAAGACAATATTGTAAATCTAGACAGGTAGGCAATACTTAGTATAAAACATGTCATGGGATATACAGGAAATCAATGTACAAGAAGAATTCAAGAAACTAGAATAAAATAAATAAATAAATATGTAACTTTGGTGTCCTAACACCATTTCGACACTACACACATGTATACCGACGGCATACCGGTCTGGGATTACATTTTCCATTTTTTTTTTGATTTTTCCAGATTTTTTACTAATTATTTAGAGTTTTGTTTAGAATGTCCGGCAATACGAACGAAACTTTGTGCATGCTGCATTGGCCTTTTGGGCCCACTGACCCAAAACTCCTACCATTTTTTATAAATGGAAGGAATAATACACCATTGTGGCTCGATCTACTGATCTTATGCCACAAAGCCAGGGTCTTATGCCTCTCCCTGATAACCACAAGGGTCAATTGAGTTCGACTATTTAGAGTTACTTGGGTTAATGCAATTAATAAAACAGTTTTATAATTTAAAATAATTCAAATTAATAATTAGAACAAGCTTAAAAACCTTAAAAACCAGCCTCCCATTACTTGAGGCTCGCTGTTAGCCGCTGAGAGTGCCGTACGGGCGCAGTCATACCATATGGGTCCCTATCCTATATGACTCCGAGCAGGAGTCGAGCTCGCTAGCTGACTTTCAGTCGGACTCTCTTCATCCTTTTGATCTCAGAACACAAACACGGAATGGGTGCTATGTGTCCCTTCTTCGATCGTTGCAAAGTCGTAGTGACCAATCCTGACGCCAGATTCGATCATTTTTTTGTTGGAATTATAATGAGATAACCTTCTCGAATATGTAATTTGTTTCCTGAACTCGTTTTTGTGATTTGTTTTATGTTTAAAAAGCTAACACAAAGATCTAGAACGTACTAATTTTACAAACTTTAATAGGTTAGTTTGATGTTCTGTTTAATTCGTAGAACATATGGATGACTAATGAACCACCGAAATTAAATTTATAAACCGTAATTGCAATATCTCGTAACCGATTTAAGATTCATGCAAACAATCGATTTCAGTGTTCTTGTAGCGCTGAAGTCTACATATTTGTGCACTCAAATTCGTGCTTTGTGTAGCTTGACTTTTATGGTCAACATAATGCCTCAATTTGTCCTCCATGAATCTCGAAATTTGCAAACATGACAATTTTATGTTTAACTTGCAAATTAGAATATTAGATAAATAATAGTTATAGAGACTAGTATGACTTAATTTTTGATAGTATGACTAATAAACGACTTAGATGACAGAGATGATAGGCAACATAGACCAGATCTACTTTCCTAGTTAGAAGTGGTTGTTTGTATTTGTGTTTGTTGTATAGTTGTTTATGATTTGGGGTGCTAGATATTTGTGTGGAGTATGATTTGTTGGTTCGTGATTCGAGGTGGCTAGAGTCTGGTCTTGCAACTCAGCATGCATGGACGAACTCCAAGCAAATATACCTTGCCAACTTGTACAGTTTATTTCATGCATGTTTATTTCTATCATTTGTGTTATTTTTATTCATATATGACTGTCTTAGTATTCAATTGCCTATGCTTGCACATGTTTCCAATTTACTTATTATTCAGTTGCATATCTTGTGTTTGACTTGAGTTATATTTATGATCCTTTGATTTTTATGTTTGTCTTACCTTGACTTGACCTATAGTCCTTAGGATATCAATTACTAGATATTGGCATATGTATTCGTTAAGACTGGAAGCGTCCTATGGTGTTACAGTATAGAGATACAATATTATCAGGAGCATCATATGGCGTTATGATAATAGAGACTTGGCCATTACTGTATTGAGATATGATCGTACCATTAGCATCCTATGGTATTATGGTATATTAATTCTTTATTGATTGTATCGTTGTATAGTCTGTAGTTGTTACATATATTATTTCTCTCTCTTTCTGCATGTTTTATTGTTACATTCTGCATGTATATTATGTATATTGTTACGTCCCTTTGAGAAACTGTTTTTTTTTTTCAAGTTATTTGCTTAGCTGCTTTCGTAGTATCGTTAGAGGCTTATTTCTTTGGGATTTCAGATATACTTAGACGTTACCTTTATTATTGTCCTTCCCTAGCATATTTTGTTATATAGTTTCATATTTCATAGATAGTATTGTGGATGTACTTGTGTTGATGTTATGGATAGTTATTATGACCTTGACATCGTATACGTATTTGTGTTGGTTGTAGTTCACTTGATACGTAGTTGGCCATTGACATGTGGCCTGGTTTCGCGTATTTTAGGACTAGGGTATGACAGTACTAGTTCTTATTTGTGTATCGTACGATCTGTACAACTTAATTGTTCTTATACCAGTTATGGTTGTAGTCCTACTCTATAACTTGTTAGCAGTGTACTTTATATTGTTACAATAGGCTTGTATTATGTATCTTGCTACATCCATCTGAGAACCTAGTTCCCTTCTAGGTTTGATCGAGCAGGAGGACTGGAGGATCTATGATCGAGATCATATATTGGAGCAGCTTCTGCAAAAGATTTCGATGTTTATATATAAGAGTACCCGTGAGATCGGGTAGAACTTGTTATCTTGTCGTTCAAGAATCAATATCTAGTTAGAGATGCTAGAACCTAGTTATCTTTCAACATTATATGTTTAGTCTACTGGTAGTGGATCTGCCTCTACCGGGCTTGGTATATTCTGGTTGGACATTTAAAACTCAGCCGTATCAGCTAGCTAATGTCACGTGGCTCGGTTTCGCACATTTCGGGACTTGGACGTGACACAAATTTTAGTGGCGGCCCATGCAGGCCAAATTTATCTCTTGGATTACGTTATTTTACCGATGTGACCTGCAAATAGGATTAGTAATAGTATAATCTCATTCACTTACCTTGATATCGTTCTTGAAATTTGTTTCGACTTCAACTTGTCTCAATGACTTCCATTGTAGTTGGCTTCTGCTCTTACTGATTTTACCTTTATGTGCAGAATAATATATATGCATAACGGATGTAGGACATATAGTGACATCACACCGATCGACACTACACCCAGCAATGGTAGGACCCCGGGACCACCAGGAGGCCAAACATCATGACAAATCCCTACGTTAGTTACAGCAGACTCAATCTATCCACAATGGCCAGACGTCGTAGCAGGCAACGATACCGCAAGAGGATACTTTGCTACAACCACCCACGTTTCCTCCTCAGATGCCATATGTGCACTTCCCACAACATATGCCATATTGTACCTTTCATACAGCAGATGCCAGATGGATCATTCCCTCCTCAGATGTCGCAACAAGAGGGTCAGTCGTAGATGTACCAATTCTTCCAAGCTATGATGCAAGCATAATGGCATCAGACCGAGATCAAGAGGTAGATCTTGGCAGTAGTCCTAAATAGCACAATAGCCCCAACACCAGCACCGATTCTAGCTCCAACACAATACCATGGGTACATAGCATCAAAGAGTTCTGCTAGATGAACCCGAAGTTCTTCAAGGGAACAAAAAGTCCGAAGGAGATCACTGGGTGATAAGTCAACACGAAGAAACTACTGGAAGCATCACTTCTGCCTACCAACATGTGGATTACAGCAGTCTAAACATAGTTGGAGGGCAACACACATTATTGGTGGGAAGCAGAGGAGAGATACTTGGACATAAATCAGACTTTGAAAGAGTTTATCATACTCTTCAATGAGATGTACTTCCCCGCCATAGTCAGAGATGCACTCTATGACCAGTTTATTCACCTCATGCGGTGGAGCATGATGGTGGATGAGTACGGCACAGAGTTCATCCAATTGAGCCGATTCAGCATCACCTTGATCACGACCGAGAGAGAGAGAGAGAGAGAGAGAGAGAGAGAGAGAGAGAGAAGATTTCATCATATGGGTTGACCCATGACCTCCAGAGATACACTAATGCGCAATCGAAGATATGTCATTCTGTGGTGTTAGCTAAAGCAAGAACTCAAGAGTCTATTTGCAAGGAAGCTCAAGTAGCACAGAGGAGCCTTATTCCAGCAGTCACACCTAAAATCTTGTTAGAGATACAAGCAGTTAAGACATTATGTGTTACTTGTTTTCTACCCTCCTAAACCTCGCTACCATATAGATTTGTCAACGACGACGGGGCCTTATAATTCTAATTAAGAATTTCAGAAATTAAATTATCCAAACTTATATATATATATATATATATATATATATATATATATATAAAATTCTAATTAAGAATTTCAGAAATTAAATTATCCAAACTTAACACCAAATAAGAAAAATCATTCAACTACAATATCTTTCAATGGAAATAATATTAGACTAAAAGAGATAAAATAAAGCTAAACAAATAAGCATCTTTTGCCTTCTTCATATAAAGAACAATCTTCTAGCATTTATAGCTCTAAAATCATCAATCAATCATTCATAATCAACACCTTCCAAGAACTCATTTCCAATGAAAATTATAACTAGTTCATTTAATCTCCTATGTTATGGTTGATTGAATGTACGATTTCAATAACATCAACTTGAAAAAACTCCTTTCTGCATATGCAATTCACTGGAATTGTCAATAGAATTCTATAGGAAAAGAATTTAAAAAAAATCATAAAGTTTAATATCTCAAGTGCTGGATGTCTTTTGGTAGAAGATCTTGTAAAGTTTCTAGGTCCTGAAACAATTCATCTCCATCAATATCAGAGCAGTCACTATGTCTCAAAATACTTTATAGACGACTACAACAAGCTTTCAAACTATCTCTATTTAATGAATTCAAATTTTCTAAACTGAACAAAAAAATCAAAAAAAAAAAAAAATCTTATATACAGTTTTGATATTGTTCAAACCTTCACTTGAGTGACGCAATAGCATGATCTACTATATACAAGAAAGGGTCAAGAGACAGACGGTCGATGGAGTCATAGATATATAGTATTTTATTTGAATCCTATAAGTCATAGGATTTCCTATTAAGTGTTAGGATTTCCTATTGATTTCAAATATGAATTGAATGTAATTGAGAGAATATCTGACTTGTTTCGTTAATTGGAAATAATAGAAGCCTTAGTTAATTGGAAGTAGATATAGCCTTAGTTAATTAATAAAATATCCACATTGGTTACCTTAGTATACTTAAGGGGGGCCAATGAATTTATAAATTATCAATTCATAAGTTACTTTAGTATTATAGTATACAAAATAAATATACATATATTTTTTAAATTATTTATTCATAATTTTTAAATTATTTATTCATAAGTTAATTGAGTATACATAATACATATACGAATAAATTTTTTTGGAGGCCTACGAATTCAGGAGGCCTAGTGCGGTCGCACCCATTGCACTCCCTCAAAACCGGTCATGTGGAAGGGTATCATGGACATGGGTGACATGTATCAACCCATAAATCCTACATTTGGAGATTAGCTGCATGAATTCCTAAGTACAAAGGAACAATAAATATTAATTATATTTATAGTAAGTTTACCTCAAAATATGGAAACCAGTCGAATGAATTTTCAATTTTCACCAGAGTTTTTTCTGAACCAGGTTGCTTCGTAAATTGGTCTTGTATAGTATATATTGCACCAAAGACATTATTGAAATAAGTAGAAATTGTTTCTCTGAATTGAAAAAATTCAATATCAAGTACTTTATTTTTAGACTGTGTCCCAACATATAAAGAAAAAGCACATGCTGCTCTATAAAAATATATTATATCGTGGAGCGATCCATTGGTACATAAAATATAAGCTAGCTTGTTGGAAGCAACACAACTCATTCTAAGATATTTATACACTATTAGAAGGCCCAAGCGTCTTTGATACTTTTGTGCTTTCCTCCATTGTTCTCTAATTAAAAATGGTTCCTTGCAATGCTTCAGTTATTGTCCTCGTTCTCAATTAAAATTCTTAATTAGATTGACAATTATTGTTATGACAGTAACTATAGTAGCGGCTGTGACGTTAAAGACTGGATCTTTGGGGTTTGAGAAATTTGCCTAAAACATACATATCCGTTAACATTCTAAGAAATAAATATAGGACATGGATAGCAAGAAATAAGCACCATATTCATTAAAACATTATATTCTTCTCCTTCATTTTCATTTGAACCCAAAAAAACACCATTAAATTAGGGAAGATTTATGAAATGCCCAAAAACTAAAAAAGTTTTATGTAAAATCCACCGCTAAAAAAATTTTCATCGCGTGCCCAGAATTAGAGAAACTTATCCAAAGCGGGTTCCAAATGACCCTTTTGCCCTTCCTTTTAATTTATTGGAAACACCCACAAAACTGCTCTTAAAAAAACGTTTCAATACTCCATCTTCTTCCATACGCTGCTCACTTTCGAATCTAGGTTTTCTCCTCAAAAATCTTCAAAAACTCGTCGAAAAATTTCGGAAAGACCGGGACGAACGACAAAAGTGCTAAAACGGAGGTCCAAACATCATTTTTTTGCGAATCTAAAATTTCGGAAGGCCGTCTAACGATGAAGCTGTTACTTTCAGTCTCCTCGACGATACGCTCATTTTGCGACAAACGGGACCTCGTTTCGACCTCCCAGTCAAAAGTTATGGCCCTCCAAAGTTTCAGCTAACCATAAAATGCAGGAGAATGGCATTCTCCGTCTTAATTTACACGGAGAATGACCATTCTCCGTCTTAATTAGGACGGAGAATGACATTCTCCGTCTTAATTTACACGGAGAATGGTCATTCCAGTGTTAAAACGCAGGAGAATGACCATTCTCCGTGTTAGAAACACGGAGAATGCCATTCTCCGTGTTAAATAAAACGGAGAATGTCATTCTCCGTGTTAAATAAAACGGAGAATGGCATTCTCCGTCCTAATTAAGACGGAGAATGGCCATTCTCCGTGCTAAATTAAACGGAGAATGACCATTCTCCGTCTTAATTAGGACGGAGAATGCCATTCTCCGTGTAATTTATCACGGAGAATGGTCATTCTAGTGTTAAAACGCAGGAGAATGACCATTCTCCGTGTTAGAAACACGGAGAATGCCATTCTCCGTGTTAAATGAAACGGAGAATGTCATTCTCCGTGTTAAATAAAACGGAGAATGGCATTCTCCGTCCTAATTAAGACGGAGAATGGCCATTCTCCGTGCTAAATTAAACGGAGAATGACCATTCTCCGTCTTAATTAGGACGGAGAATACCATTCTCCGTGTAATTTATCACGGAGAATGGTCATTCTAGTGTTAAAACGCAGGAGAATGACCATTCTCCGTGTTAGAAACACGGAGAATGCCATTCTCCGTGTTAATTAGGACGGAGAATGCCATTCTCCGTCTTAAATAAAACGGAGAATGCCATTCTCCGTCCTAATTAAGACGGAGAATGACATTCTCGGTCCTAATTAAGACGGAAACGGAGAATGTCATTCTCCGTGTTAATTAGGACGGAGAATGGCATTCTCCGTTTTAAATAAAACGGAGAATGGCATTCTCCGTCCTAATTAAGACGGAGAATGCTATTCTCCGTCCTAATTAAGACGGAGAATGGTCATTTCCAGTGTTAAAACGTGTAATTTAGTTTTTTCAGGAATAAAGAGTTTCGTTCTTCTTTCAAAGCGATGATAATTCTTATGGAAAAGAAGAAGAAAGATCTTCTCTCCACAATTGAAGATCTGAGTTCAAATGTCTCCACGATGAAGATGATGATGATGGTGATGATGATGACGAGCGATGATCTGAGTTCGACTGAAGAAAAATACACCGAACTACGAACGATCTTTGCGATCTCTGCTGAATATGAGAGCAATGGAATTCAGATTTCCCGTGAAGAAGAAGAAGACGAAAATCGCAATCCAGATCTGAGTTTTTTGAATTCAAATACATATAGATGACCAATTCGCGCGGAGGGGTAGTTTCGGTATTATAAAAATAGCAGTTTCTAGCGGGTGGCATCTAAAAGGGAATCTTGGAATATTTAACGTGAAAATACTTAATTCTGGATATTTCATAAAACTTATCCAGCGGGTGGGCATTTCATAAAAGCCCACCCCGAAATTGGGTTTCTCAGCAATTTCCAGATTAAATTATATCAAAGTCCACAAGCATTACGAAACCGAAAGACAATTTCTGATAGTAAATGAAACAATTAAATTATATTTTTTGGAAAGTGACCATTAAATTATATCATTGTGTACCAGTCTTACCTAGTCCAAGGCAAGCCAAAAATGCCAAATGTGATATTTTAACATGTAAAATTATTTCCCAAAATCCTGCAAATAAAACATAGCCGACAACAAGAATAGCCAAAACAAAATCTTGCCAAAACTAAATGCAGCAGAGAGCAGAAGGGATTAAATTTTTGCAGCAACCAAACCGAACAGAGGGATTGGACATAATATTTCAAAAAATTATCCAAGCAAGTTCGGGAAAAATTCTCTCGTCTTTCATAAGTAGAAAGTTCTTGTATAGCCATATTCTCAAAGAAACTTTCAACAAATATACAGTCAAATTGAAGAACTGGATAGATTTTTCATCGTACAGTAGGTATGTGAAATGTTTCAACATATCCATCCTATGAAAGTTTTTAAACAAATTTTGTCAACCAACTGTATAATTCCATACAAAATTTCCAAAGCCCAAAATCTTTAGGTCAGCGAAGAAGTTTGCCATGAAAGAAAAATAATTCAGGGAGAAAATACTCCAGCAAAGAAGTTTTCTCAACCGACATTTGCCCTGATATACATAAATATCCCAGAAAAAATTTTAAAAAGGAAGAAAATACTCTATGGTGTTCTTTTCCCTTATTTTTAGGAAGAAAAATACCACAAACGATGACAGGCCTAGCCGATTCCTACACATAAATCTCAACAATTCTCCTGATCTAATCAATACATCCAGATCAAAAATTGAAGCATGCACGACCGTAAAATCCAGAAGATCAAGAGAAACCATGACAAAGTTGAAGTTTCTTCACAAACTCATAAGAGGGAAAAAATAACTCAGTTGTAGAATGGCAGGAGATGGTGACCAAAGGAGAGAAGTTCCACAGACAAAGGAGAAACCTAACTTTTGTCCACTTCCTCCCCCTTTTTGCTACCATCAGAAGTTACATAATTTCAGTTTCAGTCGAATTTCAAACCTGATCCAAAAACTGAAACCGGGTATGAGATACACTTTCATCCCCAGTTACTACGGAACCAAACAGCCCCCTAAATGAGAAACAATTAAGTGTTGAACTTCTGTTGGATTATTTTCAAGAAACATTTTCCACCATTTTTATATACCCATAAACAGCACAATCCACCAACTATCATAGTTGAAACTAATATATTGTCACACTGATACACATAAAAGCACCATCACATCCTGGAAATTCATAAACCAGTAACAAAGAGAATCAATCACTATCGTTTATGGCAGTTATTAACATAAACTGTTTGTTTCTTTTGAGCGTTGAGTTATTCTCAATGTCATAATAAAATTATTTAGCCGCCAATTGTTTCCTCTCTCCATCTGCTTCAGCCTGCTCCAGTTGTACCTGTAAATTCAACAATAACATTTCTCTTCTTTCAATAGCAAAAAACACGATCCATGGAGAAACCTACTTACGAAATTGGAAACTGGCATATCTTTGCTAATTTGAAGGATGAAAAGGCTGATGAAAGAATGCTTTAACTAGAAGGATGATGCTACGTTGCCTGCGGATTTGGACCGCAGTCCTGGCCCGCGGGTCACGTGTCATCCTTTAATTGGGTAGGGGGGCGGGTGGGCCACGAAGGCAGAAGGGGGGGGCCTGTGGGTTGGGGTGGTGACACGCGGCGTGCGGGCACGCATGCGCCCCCCCGCGGCGGGCCATTTATCATTTCCGTAAATAGAAACCACGTGTCACTATCTTATAGGGTTCAACGATATTCTCTAATGCAAATAGTGTACCTAGACGTGACCATATTCGTCTTGTGTTCCATATTGTCCTAAAACTTTATCATACATTTCCGAATATTACCAGCAAATCAGTCTTTTCAAAGGGCTACATTTCTGAAATTATATGATCAGCTTACAAAGACCATTATGGAAAAGCAAATAGAAATAGAAGAGAGTCCAGTAATAAGCATACCATAATTCGCAAACCATCAAAGGTGCCCAAGCTCCCGCTTTAAAAATGAGGGTAAAGCCAATGCAGCCTTATGCAGCTGCCAAAATGCAACAGATTAGCAAGTTGGTTTACAGGACATAAAAATTCTTTAAAAACTTACAAAATCCTTCAGAATGGGATACCACATAAGTTCAGTTATGGTAGAAACAAATTAAAACAAGAACATTTAAGCCCCTCTGGAATTGAATCTGTTCTTCCTAATTCTGAATGTCATCATATTACAGAAATTATAAGATTATCCAACCATGTCGGCTGAACGATGCTAATTCTGAAGTCTGCTAATTTACTTTGCATTACCCTTTAGACAATATTAAATATTTCCAGTTAGGTTCTTGCATGGATTGCTTGGTTAGCACTTTAAGGTTTGGTTTGGTATTGTCGCTGTTATTCAAAAAGCAGAAGCATCTTTTGCAATCAAAAGCTGGCCAAAAACTAAACTGGCTTATCAAAAAAATTAAAGAAACAACCAAACATGCTGTGCCAAACCAGCCTAAGCCGACAAGGAAAAAGTAAAATGTCAAACTAAATACATCTAAGTAGATGATGTAAATGATAACAGAAACCAAATTTCATTTTGTGTGATCTACTTGCGAGTTGCAATACATGCTGAACCAACGTGTCATCTTTATGGAGTATATAACTTATCCAGACTCTTGGAAGTATGTACATGTGTGTATGCATATAAAAAATAACAGACACACTAAAACTTTTTAATACAAACTCAATATTCTGCTGCAAAAAAATGATCCAGAGAACTAGGTGCCATAAGTATTACTTTCCCGTACCACACAAACACTTGGCAAAAATGTAAACAGGAAAGCTATAAATTTAGACAATAATGAGTAATGAAAGAGACATTCAAGATTGTCATGAAACGAGAATATTCCTATGATCCTATCAGACAGTCAGATCTCCCGAATATCCATAGTCGTTTTTTAAGATAAACTGATAATACATCTACAACAATTAACAGAATTCTACTAAATAAGCACCAACGACACTACAACCCAAATTCTAAACACCCTTTTTACTTCATAAAGTGCAGCAAGCCAGAACAATTATGATAACAGATGGGTACTGGAACCATAAGTACATAACTTGATCAGACCAATAATTTGAACTACCTCTGAGTTATAGAATCTGAGTTCCCTCTGAGTCTTAAGTGCTTCATCCAGCTTCTCAATTGGGTTTATTGGATTCAAGAAATCGACAGGAGCGCCATCCGTGGAGCACAACAGAAATCCAATTACACCACTGCACATTTGATTGGCAAACATACATTAGAGGAAAAATATTAAAGACGTGCAGAGTATCCCTAATTTAAGATCAGGGTATTTTCAAAAAAAAAATTATTTTTATTAATAATTTACGAAAATGAATAATACAAAGAAAATATATTCATCAATATTTAGCAGATGCCACTGTAGTAGTATGTATGTTTGTAGTCAGATACACACCCATGGCTAGCAAAATGCATCTACAGCATCAGTTGTACAGTGCAACAATGAAGGTATTTTTTTTCTTTTTTTGAGATAAGACCAGTCATTAATGACCGTCCCTATCCTGGGCTACTAGCAGCCAAATGCATGTACAGCATCAGTTGTACAGTGCAACAATGAAGGTATTTTTTCTTTTTTTGAGATAAAACCAGTCATTGTACAGTGCAACAATGAAGGGGTTTTTTTTTTTCCTTCTTTGTTTGAGATAAGACCAGTCATTAATGACCGTCCCTATCATGGGCTACTAGCAGCAAGACCCCCTCCCATTCCCATTTTTATTTTGCCTGGGCTAGGATTCGAACCCACGCCCACTCCTCCACGATGAAGGTATTTTACTAAAGACAAGCAATCTCTCTATGACACCAAGGAGCAATCTCCGAGTTACCCTAAATTATAAAGGGTCTAAATGAAGAAGATAACACAATTTTCTATAGATAATTGTATTAATCTCGAAGACACATTAAGCCAAAGAGTGAAAATGAATTACATCCAAAGAGTGGGACAATCATTCACAACCAAAATTCATGAGTACCTAAGTTAGCTTGTTAGGCATTCCCTGTTATTTGCAAAATGAGAAAAGAAACAAACTGCACTTCCGAGTACTTTATTCTGCTACACATTATCAAGACTTTGTAATATATTACATAGATTCATATCTGCACATTTAAATGTATTTGGATATAAGTTGCTAGTCCTGAGACAGATCAAGATAGAGGAACAGAGGCCAGGAACAAAGATATCATCACGCAAGACCTCCCAGGAGATTTGCTCTCTATTCTGATCCTGAAGTTGTAGTGGAGATCAGAAGTTCACGCAACAAGTTGGTGTCTGAACTCTATAAATATTTCAAATTACAACTTCTCTGGATCACAACACTCTAGAATAAGAATACGTTCTTCCTTGCAAACGTGTTGCAATTGAGACGGAAGGTTTACAACTTGGAACTCGTTCTTCCTTACAAACACAGTTGCAACCGAACGTTTACAACTAGAAGAAGGACGAAGAAGAAGACAGAATAATTATTATTCTTGCTGGGGTTGTGAAGACCACCATTGCTCAAAGCAAGATTCACCCTCACACGATCCGCTTCCAGGAACCAACAAGTTCACAAGAGAACTCCTGGAACGCTCGTAGTCACCTCTGTGTGTGACTCGAACGGACTCCCTAAACTCAACGGACTCCCTGGACTCCTTTTAATTTCATTTTATGTGTCACCAAAAGGAGGCATGAGGGCTCTATTTATAGAGAATGGTGGAAACCCCATCTCCATTCCTAGCCGATGTGGGACTAAAATACCAACTCTTAAAAAGCAAGATTGATATTCCAAATCCTGCAATCAGTGAGTCATGCACCAGCGCTTTCTGCACATGCGTGCAGCAACACAACAACAGCTGCTCATGCGCACATATGCCCAGCAGCGCAGTAACTCATGCGCACTTACGTGCATCAATGCAGCAACGCCTGCGCGTATACGCGTAGACGTGCATAGGCGTATAGCCGCGCATAGCCTGCACAGAGTCACACTGACACAGTCCGCACATAGGCCGCTCAGCGCCCGCGCATGCACCTCGCGCATAAAGCTCGCGCACAAGTGCAACAAATGCGCACAAGCGCCATGCGACGTTGCTAACGTGCAAAGTGCACCATCAAAACGTCACTTTGCGTCCTTGAGCCCGAGTCCGAGTCGCTAAGCTCCTTTGGGACATAGCACTTAAGGAAAAATTTTCAAGAGTGACAAAAAGCATAATGCTTCCTTGAGGAGTTTAAACTTAATCCTACTAGAAAAATATCTCACATCCGTTCAGTCCTGTTCCTCGGATGATTGCTTCTATCAACTGTCCTTCTCTATGTTGACTGGGGAAGCCTATCAATGTGCAATATTTGTTCAGCTAGTGCTACTCTTTTTGGCCTGATCTCGTAGAGAAAGGAAGGCACATGAATGCTCAATCCCTGGAGGAAGACTATGATTCTGCTTCTGTCTGGTCGTACTAGGCCATTAAAGTGTCACTACTGACTATTTTTTTGTATCCCCAAGGAAATCCCATGCATTGAGATAGCAGGTTCGATCGGCACCCACCACATGGGTCACCACCCCATGTGCATCTCTCAACACCAAGTATGGTATTATATTGAGATACTCACCTAGAGTGTTTTCCAATGTAGGACTATCTTTCTAGCTCTCTAGTAGGAAAACCTCTATGAGTATAAGGAAAATCTCCAACATAAGTATAATCAGAAATGATGTTTTTATCGTAACTAGAAGTAGCTTCTTTCAATAAAAGCCAGCTGAGTCTTATGGAGTTGCTCCCAAATAGCTAAAAGACTCTTTAACACATTAGAACATTTGGCAAACATGTACAAATTCTTGAAAGTGCTCCAAGATGAAACTATAGAAATAGCTTTGTGAGAAGAGGAATATACCCTGAGCAAACTGCACCTAGTTAGAATTTGAGAAATTCGTCTTCTCAATAGGATCCTATACTACCAGAAAGATGTTCTTATCACAAGTGGAAATAGCTTCTTTGAGTAAAAACTAGATAGGTCTAATAGAGTCATTCCGTAGAAACAATGAAATAAAATATTTGTCCCCATTAGAATATTTGGCAAACTCATAAAAGTTCCTAAAAGTGCTACAAGATGAAACTAGTGAATAGCTTCGTGAGAAGGGGAATATGACCTCAGCAATCTGCACCTTATTCGAGAAAATGTAGTGTTTATAATAGAATTTAATTTTCCTTTGAGAAGCAGAGACTGCTACATCTCTCCACTCCAACAAACAAAATATGTACATAACTATTTCTGATTGCCAAAAATTAATCACAGTCCGACAGCAATCACAATCAAAATTTTAAGTCTACCTAAGTTTAGCTTGTTAGGCATCCCTGCCATATCAGAAGCTTTACGTCAGAAATCTGGTGCTATACTATACGAATGAGAAAAGAAACAAAGTGCAATATTTAAGTACTCAACATTCTGCTGTACATCTCCAATAAGACTTAGTGAAAAGTATATCTATTAAATGTATTTGAACATAAGTATATACCTGGGGTATGTAGGAACACTTGTCCAAGCATAATGCACAGAACCCTTGAAGACTTCAAAGCAAGTGGAGAGCATATCCTGAATAAGATGTGTATGAAGCCACATACTTTCTGCTTGATTACAAAGAACACCACCAGGTCTTAATGCCCTTGCAATTGTTTCAAAAAATGGCTTTTTAACAAGCTCTTCCGCTGGCCCTGTCATTTAATAAAACATAATCAAAATCCTATGAGTAGAAAACTTGATTAACCAAAAGGAGAGGGAACAAGCGTCAAGATATATTAACATTCACATTTTCTACTAGCTTTCAGTACATACAAGTTACTTCAGTAAACATATTAACAATAATTATGTGTAAACATATAAAAACATTCAAAATTATAATTTGCTTCATATACAAACATACATGTTAATGCTCTGCTTTGAGGGTTTTTTTTTTTTTTTTGCTAAATCGAAAATAAAACAAGACAGAAAACACCAGGAAAGCTCTAGAAAAAGTGTTGCATGTTCTAGCATTAGTAAATAAGACTAATTAGTGTTTAGACCATGGATTTTATACCGGCTTAGAGTTTAAGCCATGACATGTCCAATTGGAAAGTATGGTGGAGTCTATGGACCCTGAATTATTATTATTTTGTTTACTTTTTCCTATTATACCCTGAACATGAGTACAAGGGCACCAACCAACCAACGCATGCTGGAAATGATGGTATAATGGGAAAAAGGAAACAAAAAAAAAAGTCCAAACTTTCCAATTGAACATATTAGGGCTTAAACTCTAAGCTGGTATAAAGTCCATGGTCTATATGCTAATTAGCCCTAGTAAATAAGGAGTCTTCATATAACATACAACAATAAAGGGTATTAAGGGTCTGCTTGGATTGAGGGTTACGAAAGTCAAGTGAGGGAAAGTTAAGTGAGGAAAAATAAAAACTATGTTTGGTTTGAGGGTGGGGGTTTAGAGAGAGGGTTATAAAGGGTTAAGTGGGGGTTTGTTTAACCCTCTTTTGTCTATTTTGTCAACCCCCAAATCGGAGGGTTAACGAAGGGATTGAGGGGTTTCGTTCAAAAAGTCATAAATGTCCCTTATATGTCCTATAAAATATCATGACTTTTTTCTTCATTTTTTCTTGCTTTCAATATGATGCTCCGTTGCTTCCTCATTTGTGAAGATATTTTGACAAGTTCTAATTAAAATTCCAATCAAATTTAATTTTATGACATATGTAACAAGGGTATTTTGATAACTATATATATTTTATTAATCCTCCTCTCACTCAAAACCTCTAATCCAAGCAAGAGCTATTAAATACACCCCACTTAACTCTCCCTCCAATCCAAGCAAGGTTATATGTATTGACTCTACTCTCCCTCACTTAATCCCACTTAACTCTGCTTTTCTCCCCTCAATCTAAGTAGACCCTGACTGATTATAATTCTTGTAATTGGAACATATCTTGTTAACCCAACCATAAGAACCATATTCTGAGCCAACAATAGTTCCATTGAATGAATAACGGATCCGGATCTCAAAAACAATAATGCTTTCGAATAGGCATGAGTAATCAAATGAAATAAGCAGCTCTATAAGAACCATTTAGTTCCACCCGGTTGGACTGATTGACAAAAAACCTTTAACAAGGAAGGATGGCAAACATGCATTCGAAATACAAAAAGTGTAAATCTGAATAATAAGTACATGTGAATGAGCAAGTACGGTTCACATGCTTAAAGAAGTTTCGTGAAGAATTAATGTAATATGACCTGGATATTGTCAGGATCTAAAAATGGTGTTGTGTGATGTGTTCTTCCACTGCCGAAACATTGAACTCAACGACATAAGTGTACGTATATGATGCTTGCATGTGTTATTGTGATAATCAGAATGTTAGAAAATTAATTGTCTATAGTTAGAAAACAATGACAGAAAATACATTTATAAGACAAAATGTAAAACAACAACAATTTTGGAAGACGCATAGCTAAATCCATTGGAACCAAAGGTCAGTTGGATACTAAATGTAGAACCGGATCATTTGTGGTCTTCCGTCTGATTATTGGGGTCACAGAACTAAAAGCTGATATCCATCAACATTATGCTGCCTCATATAGGTTTCCATGTGATTAGTCACTGGTTTTCAGTACCAACATTTGAGTAATTAACATTCAGAAACCTTCATATACCAATTTAGTCTATCAACTTTAGTCAAATATGGACTTTGTATTTGAATGGTATCCGTACATAAGCATATCTACTATCAGAAAACAAATACAATTACAGAAATACCTATACCTGCTCCTATCCGATTCAGTTACACCCACACCAGAAGTGGAAGCATAAAATCCTTTGGAAATTTGTTATCATTAGCTTTTTCCTGTAATGACTTCCTTTCTAATGCCGCGACATGAAGACACATTGAAATTTACGTGGTAGTGTGTCAATGACCTCTCTCACTCGTCCACAATTGACTTACTAATTCATCACATAATTCAAGAAAGTATCTATTGTCCAAATGATAAAAGTTCAATCTTGCCTTTCCTAACATTACCCAAAGCCAAACTGATTTCTTAACTGGTATGATCAAATTAAGGTCCTGTATAGATTTGAATTGACTTTGCATTTGGATTCAGCCAACCTCTAAAGATTCAGAATGAAGTTTCATGATTTTACCACACCCCTACTTGAGGGTTAGAAAAACTACTATAATTGACTGAATAGTTTTGGGAGGCTATATAATTTTTCATATGAAAAGAATCTGCACTCATACAATTCCAGATTGAATAAAAAAAACATTCATTTGAGTAAATACCAGACAACAATTGGGCATGCAAATAAAAATCTAGGTAGTATCAGGGGAAATTTTTATTTTTCACAATAGGCTTATAGAGTGATAGTGACTAAGTTGTACAATAATGAAATCAAATCTACTTATCTCTACGGGGACAACTGTGAGAGAATGGTGTAACATGGACTTTACTTGGATGACAAGCCACATGCAATTATGCAATCTAGGATAACATAAAAAAAAGCTAAGAGGGGTGAGTCGATTTGTATTTTAGAAGTAGTCTTGATTTGTATTTCAGAATCCAAATGATGGTCATTCCAAGTTCTAACATGATTTTATAATTCTATCATTGTCATTGGATTATGGAATTTAGGAGAAAACTTTGATACAGATGGAGGTATCAAAGTTTTGATACCTCCTTTGTATGACAAGTGGACCTCCCTCTTACTTTGTAAAACGTGTGGGAATAAAATTTAAGGATGGACCCACTTGTCATACAAAGGAGGTATCAAAACTTTGATACCTCCTTCTGTATCACTGGAATTTACCCGATGTTGGATTCCATAATCTTTGTTACCACTGCTAAGCTCATATATCAGACTTTTGTGGCTTAGAAATAATTAAATACATATTATACAGTATACTGAAATAAAATATTTTGAAAAATAACAATTATTAAAATTTATAATTATTTTATATATCGACTTATTGATTTTTAAATCAATAGTTCATAAACAATACTGAAATAAGAAAGAAAACATATGGCTGTTACAGGTCAGACTCGAACTCTACCCCTTATAAGCCTTGGGACGAGCCTGTATTCTCTACAAATTCCCTTACCCTACTAGTTCACTTAGGATATTTCGATAACCTATAGAAAAATACACTAATAATCGGGTAGAACTTAGATGGACACTAACCCTACCCTTTTTGAGGATCGGGTCTACTTTCAAAACCCAACCCCCGTCTGTCCAAAGCATTGAATTAAAAAGCGCGCCTAGGCGCAAGGCGCAGGCTCCAGGCGCTCAACAAGGCGCGCCTAGGCGTAAAGTTACTTTTATATATATATATATATATATATATATATATATATATATATATATATATACAGGGACATCGCCTAGGAACAAGCCAGGCGCACCACCTTAAAAAAGCGCACGCCTAGTGTAGAAAGGCGCAGGCTCCAGGCGCTCAACAAGGCGCGCCTAGGCGTAAAGTTACTTTAATATATATATATATATATATATATATATATATATATATATATATATATATATATATTCCAACCTTCTATATACATGTTATATAGTTTATGGACTTTATTGGAAAGTACAGAAATTATTGTCATTAATATTATTGTGGGTTTTAGATTGTTTTCTAAATTAGAATGTACTTCTATATTTAAAGGCTCATATATATGTGGTTTGTATATTATATGTATATAGTTTGGGTTATTTATATCTAAAGGGCTTTTAGATTGTTATATATATATATATATATATATATATATATATATATATATATATATATATATATATATATATAAACTAAGTTTTTAAATGTAGATATTTTTTACATATAAAGAAAAAAGTGCGCCTAGCTTTCAAAAGGCGCACCTTGAGCCTTGCGCCTAGCGCCTCAGGCTCCATGAACCTTTGCGCCTTTCGCCTTTTAAAACTATGGTCCAAAGCTGGGTCCCATAAATTCGAGTAAAACCGAATTATCTTGGTTTCGATTTCAGGCCCAAATAATAAGCATATATATCACATGATGCCATTTATGGTTATAATTAATAGATTGTAAGTGGATTTTACAATGAAGATGGATGGGACAAGCTTTAGAGAATCCTCAGTTATGCCATGTATGGTTATAACAATAGTTAGTAACAATCTTGAAGGGTTTGCAAATCCAAAATTCGTATGTGTCCACTGAAGCACTGATTTTAAATCCTCCCACTAAAGCCTAATTGATTAACACAAATTATAAATCCTATCAATTGGATCCAGGATTCTTAAATCCATAATCATGTTGACCCCCCACTCCCGAATGAAATATTGCGCTTTGACAGGTTATATGCATAGTAAAAAAAAATCTGACCATGACATTCATAGACATTATTTATGATGAAATTATACTCATTTCACTTATAGACTTTAGTGCCAGTATCTCAGAACGAAATTTAAGCCTAAAAGAGCGTATATAATGAAAATATGATAAATAAACCATCAATCAATGAATAAGTAAAAAAACTATCTACATCATGAAAAATAAAATACAATCTCTCATGATAACTGGTAAACACACTATCAGATACTACAATGTATAAAATAGTACCTATATAAACCATGAAGAGTTTTCAATAGTCTATCCAAATAACATCTTAATACTCAAACTGAGGTGCATTCCCTTAGTTCCATCATAAGACAACTTCCTAGTTAAAATTTGGGCACTCAAACAATCTTTTTAGCTTCCTACTTACAATTTTGGCACTCAAATAATCTTTTATTTTTTTATATAAACTCTATGCAAGTCAGAAAAGGATGAATTACACATGTTACAAAAATATAGTAATCTACACACCTATTGAAGTCCAAGTTGAACACAGTGTGCCTCGCCTAACACCTTTGTTCCTTAATCACAAAATAAAACACATTCCTTGCTTGGACAGGTTCATAGGCATATTGCCCACTAGACTACTATTAAGCCTAAACTAAATGCTCCAAGAATTTGGTGCCCAACTCCGCTTGCCAATGTTGTAGTTAATAACAACTTCATTAAGATTATAATTTCTACACCCAAAAAAAAACCTGTCCCCCAGTGCCACAGGGCTCCTGCAGCCCTGCTTATGCATATGGTCTGGCGAGGGTCAAGATGTAAGTAGCCTTACCCCCATATAAGATAAGTATTTTTTTTCTTTTTTTTTCCTACTTCTCTAAGCTTCACTCCCCTTTTATTCTGAATACATAAACTAAAATTAGGCCTTGACTACCATCAGAGCTCCACGCAGGTACCCTTTCATCATCTGCTTTTGTAGACATCTTGTTCAGATAACGATTGTATTGAGAAGTCAACTTTCCTAAGTTGATTTGAGTCAAATAGAGGATGGGAATTGGTAATATGCTTGATACTCAAGGAAACATAGGTGGTACCAAGGAAAATGCTTAATGCCACCTAGGCCCCACTAAAGCCTTACCTAGGTCCCCCAGTGCCTGCACACCACCCTCAGCAGCCTAGGAGCCACCCAAACACTGAAGTGGTGTGGCAGACAATTCTATAACATCTTAAATGTTGAAGAAGTGCTTTGGAGAAGAGAAGATCCACACAAAATACTTGAGCAACCCACATAGAAGTACATACGCACATAAAAGGGTATAATGGTTTTGGTTCACGGAATATCCGGAAGAAAAAAAAAAAACTTAATACAAGGAGACGCAAATGGACATACTAGAAATAAGTGGAGAAAGTGAATGGGTACACGAAGTGTTGGAGTTATCCAATAATTAGGAGGCACACATGTAAAATTAAGTGTATTGTGTTATCTAAATAATTAAGCCAAATTAAAGTGGTCTAATTGGAAAATAGGCTTAAGGATATAATTGTCATGGAAAGAATGTGTAGATACCAGAGATAAATCTAATTTGATGAGGGGTCAAATTAGAAATATCTAAAACCTAGAATATATAAATGTATTCATTAGGGGTTATGATCCCCAACTTATACGGCCACAAAAAAGAGGGTTTTCTCTTTTCTCTTCTGCATCCCCATCAACACAGAAAGAGAGACAAATGATTCACCTTTGTCATTAAGGATCGTATCAAGTTGGAAGATCGAACCACATAAAGAGACGTTCGCTACAAGATCCATCAAGCCAAGCAATGGATTCAGGTACGCTTCCGCAATTATTTATCATCTTCATCTCATGAATCAACGGGTAAAATATCCAACAATTGGTTCAGAGCCTCCCTTGTTTGAATTATGAGTTCGAAGTTTTCAGATTCAATTTTTATTGTTGTTCGGGAACACTAGATTGTTTGATCTTATTTAATTTAGGGTTACAATTGTTCGATCATAGTTGTTTTTATGATCCACGAGTTTAGATCTCTCCTTACACATATTGTTGAATTTTTAATATAAATCAAAACATTATTTTTGTTTTGATTGTTAGATAATGATTATGTTCCTCTGACTCTTGAAAACGGCACATATGATCGACACCTCATTGCAAAATCCAATATGATCGGCACAAATCCACCACCATATTCTGTCATGTACAGTTTGTTTATATTTTTAAAAGAAACATTTATTTGATAACTCCAACACAAATTTCAAGGAGTTAGTGTTGGTTGAAAAAAGAAAGGCCTACTAATTATTATCACCCACTAGTGAACCTACCTCAAGATATCTCCATTACTGATTTATGATAACTATATGTGGCCACTAGTGCTTTGTGAGTAGTCATGATTGTAAGCAAGAGAGTCCATGCAGACCTCAACTCTGCTTCCCTTGTATATACGCTCAAGGCTTTGGCAGGTTTGAAATTTTCTTGGTCGCTTCTACACAGCTTCCTCTTTGACCTCTCTAACAATTTGCTGATCTTTTAAGATTTTATCTGATGTATATCTTAGTAAATTATTTTACTTGATAAATCCTTATGGGTTATT
This sequence comes from Iris pallida, assembly GCA_029216955.1. NCBI lineage: Eukaryota > Viridiplantae > Streptophyta > Magnoliopsida > Asparagales > Iridaceae > Iris > Iris pallida. Next base: position 1,023,971 of record JANAVB010024200.1, on the reverse strand, counting down.
TGATGTAATATGTTAATGCATATCTTCAGTAGAATCTGTTAATGTAATTTGTTGACTTATGATTATTTTATTTGAGGTACAACATTGTAAATATGCGTGTAAATAAGAATTTAGTCATGATTCAGTCATGTAAAGAATTAGTCGACTTTCAAATTTTTTGGTGCTTCTTTAGACTAGCAATTGTTGTCTAACATTCTAACTAGATCCATTGAAACAAGACGTCGCCAAAGTGACCTCTCTTGCATAGATAGTCTATGAGGGATGTCAAATGTTTGTGTGTGTACATTCATGCAAGTATTAGCCAGCCCAAATGAAGGTTAATACTTGACCGAATTGTACACATACATGTGATGATACATGTGTAACAATTGTACAGTTAACATGTGAATAATAATCGAATCCAAAGATAGGTTTGTTATTTGACATCAGTTATTGTCAACGTGTGATCATTACACCAAGAGTACCACTTACAGTTAATATTATTGTCCAAGACTTGATATTAATGGTGTGCTAGGTATCTTGAGATGGGGTTTACCATTATTTGAATTTGTTTGATTATTATTCTTTGGTTATTAATTAGAGCACATATATTTGTTTTGTTCTCTTTACAGCTAATGTTGTACAATATCTGCTAATCTGAACTCAATTTCTATGCATAATAGGACAAATTTCAAGGACTGGAAAGAGAACATTTATATTGTTCTCGGCGGTATGGATCTAGACCTTGCACGCAGGATTGAGTGCTCCACTACTCCTAAGGAAGACGGTTCCTCTGCTGAAAGAGCGAACTTTGAGAAGTAGAAACGCTCAGACCACATGAGTTTGATGATCATAAAGCGCGAAATTCTGGAGGCATTCACGGGTGCAGTATCTGATGAGGTTATCAGTGTCAAACAATTCCTTGCTAAAATTGAAAAACAATTTGCAAAGAATGATAAGGCGAAAACAAGCATACTTTTGTTGCGCTCGATTACTATGAAGTATAAGGGAAAGGTAACATAAGGGAGTATATCATAGAGATGTCTCATATTGCTTCAAAACTTAAGGCACTTAAGCTCGACCTGTCAAATGACTTGCTCGTGTACTTGGTATTACTCTCACTTCCTACACAGTACAACTAGTTTAAGGTTGGTTAAAACTGCCAAAAGAAGAAATGGACTCTAAATGAGCTCATTTTGTACTATGTACAAGAAGATGAGAGATTGAAGCAAGATAAAACTGAAAGTGCTAATTTGGCTACTGCCCCTAAAGATAACTATAAGAGCACTAAGAGAAAGAATACAGAAGATGCCAAGAGTCCAGCTCAAAAGAAACAACAAACTGAAACCAAGGGTTGTCTCTTTTGTGACAAGCCCGAACACGTAATTTTATTATTGGAAGCAATAGGACATTTTAGGTTATTAATTATTATTGGATTTTATAGACATTTTTTAAATTTTATTGTACCGTCTTTTAGAAGAAATTTAGTTTGAGTTTCTTTATTGGACAAATCTAGTTATCATTGCTCATTTGGAAACAATAAAGTTTGATCTATCTTTAAATTCAAAATATTGTTGGTAATGTTTCCTTAATGTTTAAGATAACCTATATTTGCTTGAAACTATTGCATCTTATAAAAAAATCTTGCATGTGGAACCACGTAGTACTAAACACAAAAAAAGAGAAAAAAATTACGGGAACTGTTATATTTTTTAGATAGTAGGAATCGAAAACAATTCTCCTCAAAAAGACAATGTGGGGGAGAAATAAAGTCAGGAACATTGTCTTTTTGAGGAGAATCGATTTCGATTCCTACTATCACTTTTAACGATGTACAAGTTTCTATAATTGTCATTGATCAAGAAGTGAATTCGGAACCTCAACAAGACAATGTCAAATTATCTCTACAAGTCGGTGTTGAGCTACCTCAACAAGACAACGTAGCGGCAGTCCCATTCAAGATGAGGTAATTGTTTCTGAGGAACAAACCCAACAACTTTAAAAACCAGTGCCATTAAGACAGACCACCAGAGAGGAGAAATGCAATTTCGGATAATTTTGTCATATTTCTCCAGGAGCGTAAGGAAGACTGTAGAATACTGGAAGATGATTCAATCAACTTCCGTCGAGCCATGAAAATTTCCAACTCTCAAAAGTGGATTGAGGCAATGGATAAGGAGTACAAGTCTATGTAAGACAATGAAGTTTAGAAACTTGTCCCATTACTAAAAGGTACGACTCATGGGTTGCAAATGGATATTTAAAACCAAAAAGGATTCGAAGGATAATGTGGAGAGGTATAAAACACATCTTGTAGCTAAAGGCTTTACTCAAAAGGAATGGATTGATTTTAAAGACTCTCCCTTCGCTTTCTTCGAAAGACTCTTTTAGAACAATCATGGCACTTGTTGCACATTTTGATCTTAAGTTACATCAAATGAATGTCAAAACGACGTTTCTCAATGGTAACATTGACGAAACAATTTATATGATGCAGCCAGAAAACTTTGTATCGGGAGACCCAAAAAATATAGTTTGCAAACTGACAAAATCCATTTATGGACTCAAGCAAGCTTATTGTCAATGGTACTACAAATTTCACCAAGTGGTTATCTCATTTGGTTTTGAGATAAACACCGTTAAAGATTATGTGTATAACAAGTTCAATGGGAGTAATTTTCTGGATTTGTATATTGATAAAGTACTTAATACAAACCATGTGACACATGTCGCTAAAGGAGACAAGTTTAGTCTCAATCAGTGCCTTAAGAATAGCCTTAAAACTAAAGAAATGCAATAGATTTCTTATTCATCAGTTGTAGGGAGTTTAATGTATACGTAAGTGTGTACGCGTCCGGATATTGCGTACACAGTTAGGATGTTAGGAAGATATTTAAGCAACCCTGGGATGGATCACAAGCAACCAAACGGGTTACTTAAGTAATTTATAGAGAACAAAAGATTATATGCTCTTTATAGGAGATCGGATAATTTGGAGATGATAAGGTATTTCAACTCCGATTTTGTTATATGCCAAGACAACAGGAGATCCACGTCAGGTTATACTTACATGTTGGCTTGTGGAGATATATCTTGGAAGAGTGTCAGACAAACACTCATAGCTTCTTCCACCACGGTAGCAGAGTTTATAGCATGCTATGAGGCATCCAATCAGAAAATATAGTTGTGAAATTTTGTCATAGGACTGCGTATACATGAATATGTTGAAAGACCACTCACACTATAGTGTGATAATAAATCAACAGTACTATATTCCAATAAAAACATGTAACAACCTAGAAAATAGTAGAAATTATATTGCTATTTTTGGAAATTTAGTACTATTATTTTTGGAATTTATAAAATTTCTTTTTCGAAATTCATTTGTGAATTTATTGCTATTTTCTAGCTCTAATTATTATTAGTTAATAATTAGTGAACCTTTTAATTGTTAGGCTTATTATTATTATTAATCTAATTCTTGTTAGCCTACCAAGTCTTGGGCTTGGATTGTGGGCTATATGGCTTTCCAAGTCTTGGACTTTGGATGCCTAATTACCAATTAGCCTTAATTAATAGATTAGTTAGTAATTAGTTAGGGGTTAGTTATAGTTATTTAGTGGGTTCCACTATTGCCCCTAAATCTATAAGAAATTTCATTAGTGCCATCACGGCTTCTGGAGCACTTAATTTCTTCCTATTAAAATATTGAGGACTCCATAATATCTTATTCACAAAAATATTTCTACTACTCAGCCAGCAGCCACTGACCGCCTCTGTCCGCCGCACACTACCGAGCTGCGCCAGACTCCGGCGAGGTGCTCGTCTCCTCCGCATGTCTTCCCCGGCCGACCCTCTACTCCTCTGTCTCCTCCGCCCCGCTCTCCCGACCACCACTCCCTGCCACGACCAACCCACCATCATCAACATCATTCACCACCGCCAACGCTTCTACTCCACGAACCACCAACAACTCCCCCGCCACCATGACCACTTGACCACCACGACTACCAACCACCGACCCACTCACCGGATCTGACCGTCCTCGACGCGCCTCACCATCACCACCGGCATCACCCCGACCATCCGTCGAGCCCCAACGCCACTGCTCCACCTCAATCCCCAGATCTACCAACAAACCCAACATCACTCAACATCGTCACCACCACTGTTACCTCTTCCGCGGCTAGCAACCGACGTGGCTCCGCCCACCGGATCCCTCCGCGCTCGTCCACCACGAGCAACGGATCCGCCGATGCCGCACGCATCCAACCTCGGCGTCTACCACTCCCCCTGCCGCCAGCTGCGCCGACGACCATGTCGATCTCGTGCGCCTCCGTGCAAGCGTCGTTTCTCCGCCGACCTCCCGAGCCGGTAGTCGCCAGCCAGCAACGGTAAGCTCCTTTCCCCCCTCTCTGCTCTCCCTCTCGACATCTCTCTCCCCTTCACCCTTCACTCATTTTCTTCTCCCTTTTCTTCTTATGTTCCTCTCTTGTCTATCTTTTCTATTTTATGAGGACAGCATTAAACTGGGCATGAGTCCAATGAGTCTTGGGTCGGGCTGGGCTCAGAGTCCAGTAACTTTTATTTTGTGAATATATATATATATATATATATATATATATATATATATATATATATAAATTTTGGTTGGGCTGGGCCAGGTTAGCATCAAGCCCAGTAGATTGTAGGGTTCAGCCCCCCCCCCCCCCCCCCCCCCCACACATATATATAGCTTTTTTTGAATTTTAGTAATAATTTATTGTATATTATATAGATATAAATATTATTATTATTATTATTATTATTATTATTATTATTAAAAAACATATTATTATGTGGTGATATATATAGAAAATAATTTGTAAAATGTTTCAATTATATATATATGCTTCAATAAATTATATTTTGATAATTTTGAGTCTAGCATATTTGAGATATATTCTAGGCCTATTTATTCTTCTAAATGGTTTCTCTATAATTTATAATAAATTATGATATTTTGGTTTATAATTTCTAAAATAGTAAATAAATATTTTAAAGTCTTTTAAATGATAGTAAGTATAATTAGAAGTTTATCAAATTTCTTAGAATAATCCAAGTCCCTTCAATGATTAATTTCCTTTAGCATCTCTCCTTTTTCGGCTTACTTGATCAATCGCAATTGTGACTAATAATGTGTTCCACTTCTTGCGACTTCTGGACATTTATTTCTAAATCGAACGGTGATTATGGATACATTGCTCCGGGACATTATGTACTTTGGATATATTCTTGGACGATATGATCTTTATGGCTACAACTTGAGATGATACGATTTTGAGGATTATTATTTGGACTTTAGACTATAATACATTCCGTGTCGACACGTTCGTGTCGTACATGCCTACTACAACTACCCAAGGCAAGTGCTTACAATGAATACTCTCATTTTCTGATAGTTATTATATTTCACGATTTAGATGTGCATGTCATGATTATTGTCACGATTAACACACGAGATTAGTATTTATGGATTCTATTTCATGATAGCATATTTCCTGTTTATCGCGTTTCCATGATTACCTTATTCATGTTCCTTGTTGTGATTTGAATCCATGATTGCTAGTTAGACGCGAAATACCTTAGTATATATGTGATCAAAATCCAGTATTTTCTGTTCCCTGTCGAATAGCTAATCATACACGACACATATGATTGAGTCGTACCAAGTAGATCCCTCAGCCCGATCACATATAGAAAGTGCTACTTGAAACACACTTAGTATAGCTATGACTTTTGCATTCATATTATTTATATCACATACGATGATTTCTATTGTCCTGATTACTTGTCTTACATGTCTATTTTATCTGTCTTACCATGATTTCAGTTTCATTTCTGTATCATATCTTCTATTTCATGTTATATAGTTTCTATCATTTTATGAGTAGCGGTTCATGTTCGTACTTGCTCCTATCATGATTGGATAACCATATTTTTTAGGTGATGACTTAGAGGGCTGGTGCCCCACTTACTATGGCAAGGCTGATCATGGTATACCCGAGGATACGGGAGATGCAGTAGCCGACTTACCACTGGAGGATGTTTAGCTTAGTTAGCATTTTACTTGTTGTTTAGATTCTGTTATCAGAACATTTACGAGGGTGTACTCTATTTTGAGGATTCATGTATTTGACATTCTAGATTGGATCGCTTGTGGACATTTCTTTCTATTTCATATCTACATGTTAGTACTTGTGATTGAGTTAGATTCTTGATATTGTGATTTATGTTCTTATTGCTGGATTTGATGATTAAATAGAGATTAGACAGTATACTACCGCTGACTCTGCGACGTAGGCTGAACGTATTTCCACGTACTCGTGTCCGAACTTTCGGGTGCGGGTCGTGACACAACAGGAGCTCGTATAAGTCAAAGTATATTGACATAAAGTTCGTAGTTGTGAAAGAAAGAATTCAGAATAGTCAAGTGTCCGTACAGCACATTGGGACAAACTCCATGTTAGCGAATCCGCTCATATGTTACCACCCAAGGTCTTTTATGAACCAAGGTTATAAACGGCGGTAGGCGGGTACGCGGCGGAGAGAGTCCGCCTACTACCTAGGCCGCCTAGGCGGTGCCTAGCGGTGCCTAGGCGCCGCCTAGGCGGTTGATACATTTTGAACATTTTTTACTATTTTATCACTGTTTTTTGCATAATATGCATATTTTAAGGGTGTTCCATGCATAACTAAGTTGTAGAACGAAGATTTATAAAGTTTTAGTGTTGTTAGGCCCATAATGTTAAAAAAAAAATCTTTTTGGCCAAAATATTTTGTAAAGTATTTATCCGCCTAGGCGCTCGCCTACGCTGCCTCACCTCCGCCTATGCCGCCAACCTCCATTGGCCGCCTACTCCACCGCCTACAGCAAAGCGGTGCGGAGAGGGACCGCCTACCGCCTAGGCGGCCTAGGCGGGCGCCATTTAGAACACTAATATGAACACACTGCTCATATGGATGTTATCTTATTTGAGGATATGACAATATAGTAGAAGTTTGTGTTTTATGTATTTTGGTGCTATTTGAATTTGGACACATTTATGTATTTAAGTATTTTGAATATATTTTTATCAGATATATGAAAAATTCAGTTCATTCTATTTTTATTATGTTAAAGTATTGATCTCATTAAAGTAAAGGAGGACCACTTGAAAATAGACATGTGTTGATCACATTGCGTGCAATTTCTATACTACGCATCCATGATTGATCTATGTCATTTAGCTATATTGATATATGTGACCATTGATGGTTTAGTTACGCTAAAGGTGACGAATGTCGCTTTAATCCTATATTGATATGGTTAATAGACGAGATTGTCCGGATATACCCTAAGGTTAAGATAGCAATTTTTGAGCTCACAAAGTTAACACATTTATAAGATTACATATGTGACCTGGTGGGAGATTATTGAAATTATTCAATAATTAGGGTCACATATGTAAAATTAATTGTGTTGTAATATCTAACTAATTAAGCCAAATTAAAGTGGTCTAATCGGAAAATAGGCTTAAGGATATAATTGCCATGGAAATAATGTGTAGATACCGGAGATAAATATAATTTGATAAGAGGCCAAATTAGAAATATATAAAACCTAATATATATATATATATATATATATATATATATATATATATATACACACACACACACACATTAGGGGTTATGGTGCTCAACTTATACGGCCACAAAAGAGAGGGTTTCCTCTTTTCTCTTATGCATCCCCATCAACTGAGAGAGGGACAAAGAATTCATCTTTGTCATTAAAGGTCGTATCAAGTTGGAAGATCGAACCGCATAAAGAAACGTTCGCTACAAGATCCATCAAGCCAAGCAATGGATTCAGGTACGCTTCCGCAATTATTTATCATCTTTATCTCATGAATCAACGGATAAGATATCCAACACGAAGGTCATGTATAAAACAAAGAATGAAGTAAAAACTTTAATCTTGGATTTGCAATGTTATATACGTTTAAAGAAGGGATCATCATCTAACATTGAGTATAACAATTAACAGTCAGAAATTTTCTTCTGTTTCGATGTGAAACTTCACATGCTTTGATTCGTTTCTCATACTCATGCCTTTCCACTTCTATGGGAAAAACTCTCTATTGAAGACCTATCTCCACCTAAGATGCAAAATAGAACTTCCGAAGGGATTCAAGCATATTGCAGGACTAATGGACCCAAGACGCCATCCTTGCTGCTGATAACCACCTCTTCTTCACCGCCTCTTCAATGGATCTGTAAAAGAGGGCCTCTATTTGCAAATGAAGATAATGTTCAAATTTATAAAAGCTATAATGGGACCAAACTTAAATATAGAAATTGAAAAAGAGTGGTTCGGCTACTGCAGGATAGCAGACATGGAACAATCTTTTAGAAAATCAACTTTAAGTGTCTACATTGAAGCTACCTACTTATTAAGCTAATTAACAAGGTTTGCACTATTGGTATAGAAATCAGTAGAATATTCTAAGTAGATAGTATTGGTGGTTACAGAGGTTTCGGATCAGAGTATTGGAGTTCTTCATTTTGAAAATTCAAAATTTCAAAATAATTATTAATAAAAATAGAAAATATTTCATAAATTTAAGCATAATTCTATGTATTATTTGTTACTCTTGTTAGTTTTGAAGGCGATAATATTAAGATTAATGGATGTTGTGAATCTGTAATATATAACTTCGACAAACGTAATGGTTACAATGGATCGATAAGGAATCTTATCAAATCGTTGTAGCATGTAGATCTTTGACAAGCCGGCTCATTGTATCGAAACCGTTTTTCCATATTTCTCTTTTTCCCTTGTAATTGTTTCTTTGTTGAAATGATCAGGAGAAAGAGTCCCGATATCGGAATCGGCCAATATTGTAGCGGGTAGTATCGAATTGGGATAGGCCAAGAACGATATGATACAGCCGATACCGGTATCGGCCGATATTGTGAGCCTTGCTAATTAGTTATGAGATCTAAAGGAAAGATATCAGATCACCAAATCGTTTTCATCTTCCTTGGAAAGGTGTGTGATAGGACACTAAAGAAGTGATACGATGGATATTAGAGAATAAATTAGTGTCTAGTAACTTACAACATTACAGTGATTAAAGAATTGTGGATTATGATAGAGTGGGAAGCATAGAGTAGTTAGAGGCAACAAAGATCCATCTCCTATATTACTTTAGACCACTCATGAGTCTGCTTTGGTTCCTTGCCTTGTCTCTTTACAGAAGGAATGAAGACTATGAAGTTACCAAGCACATTCGGAATTAGTCCATTTTCTATATTTGTTTTGACAGTGACATCATACTAGCTAATGAGACCATGGGTCTTTATAAGTCAAATTGTTGGGCAACCAAGAAACAAAATGATAAAAACCAAGTGCAGCTGGATGATATTGTTAAGTTAAACTGTGTGCATGGGTTGATAGCTTCAACTGAACACATGACGAAGGAAAATTATGGAACATACAAAATTAAGTGCACCACTTAGGAGTTCAAAGATCGTAGACACGGGAGTTTTGATTGATAGGGCCTACAAACACAAACCTAGATTGTGGTATTGAAAAATGAGATGAAATTGCTAACTTAAAAGAGAGACATTGATGGAGAATGACGTTCATGTTGAGTTAAAAACATGGGATAATAGCATTTTAGTCTTCTTGTTATTCTATGTGCATGCATGTTCTTATCATAAATATCTACAGTACCTTAACTATTACAATCAGCATGTAAATCAACACACAAACTTACGGATTACACAAATTTGGCTTCCACCCTTCCAAGTGTATCTACCAGGAGGAACACCTAGATGAACTGTTTTATTATGATTTGTGAAAAACGAAAAGTGCAGCATACCTATCGGGTCAGATGAATCAACAATGATCGCGTCGTATGTCCCTACTTGAGCATTTCGTAGAAATTCAGCCGCTGTCCAACATATGAAAGATAAAGATGTCGGATAAGTATAAACTTGAGTTGATGATCAACAGCTAAGCAATGAATACAGAAGTGCAATATATCCACATTTCATAAATATATGTGCAAAATGATCTGAACAATTAAGAGAACCACAACCAATATGGTATGTACGAATATGAATAAAGTGTGATGCATACCATCACCAACATGAAGATGAACTCGCGGATCCTCAAACCCAACGGTCAGTTCCGGGAAAAATTTCTTACAAACCTACAAAAGAGAAATTTTTATCCTGAATATGCAAATATGTCATGTTATATGATGGTAAGAAAATGGTAATGAAATTACTTCTATAACAAGCATATCTATTTCACATATATCTATAAGGTCCACAGAACTGTGACGGGAAATTTCACGAAGCACTCCACCATCACCACCCCCTATGACAAGAACCTGCATAGGAAAGTTCCAAGTTCCATTAAGTTTGGCACAAACATAAGTCACCTATATATTGAGATGTCATTTCATAATAGCAAAGAACTGTGAGCATGGGCGGAGCCAGCATAGGCCCAGTGGGGTCATGTGACCCCACTCAAATTTTTAATTACATATATATATAAAAGCTACTTGTTTTTTAGGTAACAATTTGATGTTTTACTTGTAGCTCAAAGTCAGTGGCATAGACACAACCAAAAGAGGGATATATATATATATATATATATATATATATATATATATATATATATATATATATATATAAACTTTTATTATTAATTGTTTTACTCCCAGCTACTTATATTACGAACGAGTAACAATTTGATGTTTTACTCTTTTTTAGTTGCAGTTGCAAGTAGCTTATTTATGCCATAATTTTGTCCTTATTTGTTCTTAGATGACAAGATTTAATTTGCTCTTAGATGGAATGAAATTATTTTCTAGTATAACATTTTTCGATTAAAAAAAATGAAGTCAAAGCAATTAGTGGTTGAAAATGAAATATTTTTAATCTTATTTTTCCTTGAGGGAGAAAATAATATTTTGTTTTCATACAAACTTAGGATGGTAATGTTCATGACTAAAATTGTAGGATCCAAGTATGAATTTTAAGATACGTTGAATCTCCTCGATCAAATGGTTAAAATTGACCAAAAATGTCTTGAATGACCTGACTGGAATGACACAGAAGTTTATAGTTCTGATTTATTGAGTTAGAATTAATGTACACTTTAATGCAAATTGTATTTTGAAATGAATATAAAAAATGAGCAGCTACAATAGAAAAACTAGAATAGACGACCAATGTTAGTTATATTAAATAGGATTTGTGACTAAATTATGCAATTTTTTTCCTCTACATTTTTATAATTTTTTTAAATTAAAAAAATTAGTCGATTTTGACCCCGCTGCACCCAAATCCTGGCTACGCCACTGACTGTGAGTGCAACCAATAGAGAAACTAGATGTGACAATGACATGAAATGATCAAATAACTAAGTATTTTAACAGTGGAAAAAAATACAGAAAACATTTCAGATGAAGAGTATATGTTAATAAAAAAAATCTGATGTCAAATTTTGAACATCAGGAAGAACATCGTTTTAGGAGTTCCGTGTCGTGTATAGAAAGCCATAATTTGTAAATACCCTAGACAAGCAATTAAGTACAATAATCAAAAGGGAGTCAAATCCTGACATAAAATTGTCCTCATTGAGATGTGCGAAAGGTAGAAAACTTGAAGTTATCCAAATCTGTTCCCAGAACTCTCATCCAAGCTGTTTCAATAAGATTATTCTATGTTTAAGCCCTTCACCTAAAACATAAATTCCCGCAATCTGGATGGAGGAAAAGGATTGAAAAAGCCAACCCCAAAAATTTGGGGGAAAGGCTTGGTTGTTGTTGCCATGAGTGTCACCCATCTCAGTTGAAGGTGATCAAACTAACATAATGATTTCCATAATGTTATTTTCTACAGAGTTCTCACTTCTCATATGTGATTTCCATTCCCCATTTCGCCACAACTTTCACCTCAAGTCTTCACATGTACCATGCAGACCTTATGAATGTGTGTCATCTAATTGCCCACCTAATATATCTAGATCACACAATCACTGTCATGATAAACCTCTTGCAAATACCTCCACGGCGCATGTGACTATTATATACCAACTAAATGATTGTAATGCAATGACATCTTGTATGTAACTGAAGATGAGTCCAAAGTGATGTTCAAAAAGGGCCTCATAGCAACCATGTTGGTACCTGGGTGTGTAGGTATGTGGAAAAAGAATAATATGCTTAAAAGAGGATAAATGAAGTGGATGCATATTATTAGAGCAACTACTGATAGTTATATAAATCCAATGTTGAGTTGCTTTACTATAAATCCAATATTAAGTAGACAAAGAATTGTATTATATCCTATCACTGATTTGTAACACTTATGCTAATCCTTCAACCTTTCTGGGTTCGTCCTACACTTTATAGCTTATTCTATATGAAAAGCATCCTTGAAAGTGGGGGGAGAGAGAGAGATGTGCAAAAATAAGATGATGAAATGATTCCTTTGAGTGTTTTTAGAGTGTATAGCAGATTCTTATCTGAAATTTTATTTAGTTATAAGATTCAAACTACTTGGAGGTGCTTGGATTCAAGCTATGATCACACATTCCTGATTGTATGTATCGTTAGTTCCGTCATTCAAGTTACAATTGGATTCAAGCACTGACCCGTAACACATATTTATACGTAATAAAATGATAACAAGTGTCTTTTTCTAGTAGGAGTCATAACAAGGTGATCTTATAATGGTTTATCATATATTCATATTTAGCACCTAGGCGTCAACAATAAACTTGGATATCAACTGAAAGAAACAAAACATGGAAGAACGATATTCACAGTTGTCTTTGTTTTGTTGCAAACTAAAACCTGGTAAGGTTTATAGGGTGGGGAGGAAAAGGTATGAAGAGAAGAAAAATGAGAAAATGCCAGAGGGGCAACATCAAATAAGCACACGCGTCATCTGCAGGCACACTGCTTATATTACTGAAGAATCGGGCAGAGAAGAAACCACCAGTTTAGTTTTGGGTGGGGGTGGGGTGGTGGCGGGGAAGGAGGATGATGCGAGGTGGGCGAGAAAGAGGCTTTGAGTGACTTCCCATTGAAATGTAGGCTAAGCCTAAGAGAGCTTTGGACAAATGAAGGTAAGGTTGTGTACAATGAAGGTAAGGTTGTGTACATTCTTGACCTTCCCCCTGCATAAGGAGGAGCCTCGTGGCATTGGGACACCCTTTTTCAACCAAGCTTCATATGCTACAACTACAACTTTATCCAACAATCAGCCACCATTACGCGCCAAAGCACGCCAAAAGCTTCACACAAAGTTTAAAGCTTTCAAAGGTTCACAGTATCGGTATCGGAAACGGTATCGTACTATTCCTATGAGTATTGGTATCGACAATATCGGCAGTATCGGGTATCGGATTGTTTGGTATCGGAAAACAAATAATTATTAATAAATTATTTACATTTAAAAATATATATTTTATACATTTAGGCATAATTTTAAGTATTTTTAGTGTTATTTCTTAGTAGTTCTGAAATTAAATGAAATAGTAGTCACCCTTACCGATTGATTTACATACAATAGATTGATTTTCTTCTTTTACATGCTTTTACAACCTTATTATGCTTTAACCCTTGCTGATTTGTCTTTTTCGTTTAATTTTTTTTGCCGAATTGACCGAAAAAGAGACCCCCAATGCTGGTATCGGTCAGTATCGGGTATCGGTCGATATCGGATCGGGACATGCCAAACCATATCGGTATCGGCCGTATCGGATCGGTATCGGCCGTATCGGATCGGTATCGGCCAATACTTTAAACCATGAATTCAAGGCTTCATAGAAAGCTTCAAAAAACTAAGACTAGTGACATGCATATGTAGGTGCATCATTAGTACAAATTATCTAGTGGGCATGCATAGGTTGGATACAACATACTCTATGGCATATGCCTTTAAACTAAATTTAAATATTTTAATGTCAAGCACAAAGTGGTAACGAAGTGTTGCTTGTAAATGAAAGTTTATATTGTCCACTATGTGACAAGCACACGGAACCACAACATTAATCATCATCAACAAAATGACAAATATTAAAACAACTATATTCCAGAACATAAACACAAGGGTAATACTAGCCGTATATGTGTCTAATCAAACTTGCAAAAGATAACCCTTTAAATTTTTAACAACGTATACATATGTGAAATTCGTTCTGAAAAGTTGATTGTTGTAATTTTTCAGAGAAATACGTCCTCTGTTCCAGTGAGAAATAAAAAACACACCTTCACTAAGCAACCATACACAAGTAGCAATTTAAATGAAAGTTTATATTGTCCACAATATGTGACAAGCACACGGAACCACAACATTAATCATCATCAACAAAATGACAAATATTAAAACAACTATATTCCAGAACATAAACACAAGGGTAATACTAGCCGTATATGTGTCTAATCAAACTTGCAAAAGATAACCCTTTAATTTTTTAACAACGTATACATATGTGAAATTCGTTCTGAAAAGTTGATTGTTGTAATTTTTCAGAGAAATACGTCCTCTGTTCCAGTGAGAAATCAAAAACACACCTTCACTAAGCAACCATACACAAGTAGCAATTTAACTGAAATAACCAAAATTACCTTTTTAGGTGACGGGATTGAGCAAAGTGGAAGGTGGGTTATCATCTCTTGATAGGCACATTCATCCTTTTCAGTCAGTTGGATGATGCCATCAAGAGCAAGCACTTTTCCATATATTGATGACTACAAAACCAAGAAACCGATAATAACCTAGTTTAGACAACAGACATACAAAAGAAAACTGGCAGCCACTAAACAACGTGAAACAGAAACCAAAATGTTTGCGATTTTGATGAGTAGAAACCTCAAAAACCAATATCTCTTGGTATTCTGACTTCCCCTTGTACAAAATCTTTTCCACCTTCATTGAATGAGCCTCCCCTGCACAGAGCAATCAAAATGAACTACAACTCAGTTTGAGAGGGCAAATGGCCAATGATTAATTAAAACACTCTGTACTCTGAAGATAGACTGAAATCAAAAGGGCCCATCAAGGTGTTAGAATTACGAGCACAATAACTAGAAACTATTTCAAAGTTAGAAATTTAGTTTCTTGAGTTGAAGAATCTAGAGAAAGTAGAATCCAAACTAAAATAATTATTTTATTTTGCTACAGACTGTAATAAGGAAACTAAAGAAATATAATGATGTCACTATTAGAATAATGTAAATGTCGACCATTTAGCTTGGACCATTTTTTTAAATAACAATTACAACAAATGTTGCCCCTCTAATTTCTACCTTCTGGAAAGGAAACTATATAAGCTCCTAGTTTCTATTTTTGTTGACGTGGCATGAAGTTTCTAAACCTAGTTTCCAAGAACCAAACAACAATTAAATGGAAACTAGGAGTTTCCACTAGGTTCCTAGTTTCCTTGGTAGTTTAAAATTGCCAAACAGGCCCCTAAGTAGAATTAGAAACACAGCAATCACAAAATCATGTAATAACTGGAAATAATTTGTGAATGTTACTTACTTATGTTACTAATAGGCAAAATAGAAGAAACTAATTGGCACAATAAAATGTGCATTGTAGTAAAATCATCATCCAATCCTTCTCCCATCAAAATGGGGTCGACTATGGAGGACAAGGTGTTCACTAGCAAATAGACGAACAAAAATAGAATAATAGTTCTAAACAAGGTTCGCAGTATCGGTATCGGAACCTTCCTATGAGTATCTACAGTATCGGAAGTATCGGTGGTTTCGGATCAGAGAATTGAATTTTTTGATATCGTAAATAAAATAATTATTAATGAATTATTAAAATTTTAGAAAAATATATATTATATATTTTGGCATAATTTGAAGTATTTTTTGAGTTGTTTCTTAGCATCTTTGAAATTGAAAGAAATAATAGTCACCCGTTGCTGATTGGTTTGCCTACAATAAATAAGTTTTTTTTATTTACATGATTTTACATCCTTACTATTCTTTATTTCTTTTACACCCTTGTTGATTGGTCTTTTCATTCAATTTTCTCTACCGAATTGACGGGTACAAAGATACCCAATGTCAGTATCGATCAGTATCGGATCAAGACATGCCAAACTGTATATATAACTGTATATATGTCGGCCGTATTGTATCAGTATCGGCCGATACTTTCGATACTGCAAACTATGGTTTTAAAGATTTAGAACAATCAAAGAAAGATATCGTTAGTACTACAGGCACAAAAAAGTGATAACCGCTAACTTATCTGGTCAATCAAAACATGAGGTTCCTAATAATAAATAGTGAGTCGGTAACTGTTAGAATTTGTAATTTGATGTCCGTATTATTATATAGAATGAGTGGATGGTTTGTGTGTTTTTACTTGTCTGTATCGCCTTTTATAACATGTCGTATGTTCTGAGAAAAAGATCAAATGCATATGACGGCGTTCTTTATATCCCTATTCCTTTCCATACTTCCATTTAAAGCTTTAGATTGATATATACCCAAATCTACTAGAATTGTCCATATAAAGTCCTACAAGTAACCACTATGTAATAAATCTAAAATTGTCTCCTGCTACCTTGTTAACCTGTTATAAACATGTTAACCCACTTAATGGAAATAACTTTATTATCACCTTTGATAATCAAGGATATTCTTCCCTTGATACTTTTCTCTAGCAGTACAAATGACGGTTGGAGTTTCATAAGTACTACGATAATAATTGTAAAAGAGAAAACATTCTTTATGAAGGTTAATAATGTGTTCTAAAAATGGATGGGAACTGGTTTTTCATTTATCTTCTCTATAATTGCTTACTTTACCCCCCCCCCCCCCCCCCCAAAACAATTCTTCTTGTAACTTTCTCCCCTATCACTCAACCTGATCAAAATCAGCCTTATGTAAGACAGCGTGCTTGGAATTTTTTTCATCTTGAACACCTAAGAGCAAAGAAAGTGAATGGTTCACTTGCACTTTGGAGCATAAGCAAGGTATTCAAAATAGAGAGTTGAAGCTCCAGCATTTCGTATAACCTAAAGCATATTTAGAAGATGTTGGTAACACGTATAAAAGAACTATTTACAGAACTGAGGAATGATAATGCATGTTAGTTCTCCCTTCCTCTTCTTTGCTAAATAGGTTGACAGACATCTTACCTTCTAAACTTGGTCACAGATTTGTCATAGATTACTTATTGGGAGGTCCCATGGGTTCTTCTTAACGAACCTCCGAAATGAGGAGAATGTCATGCCTCCCACCCAACCTCTTTTCTTTGTTGGCTGCAGGTACCAAGGAGGATAGAAGCTTTATCCTCCTAGATCCATGTACATCCTTAAAAATGACAATACAAGCATAGTTAAAAGAAGCAGGTATAAATTATGTAGTGCAAAAGTTGCAGGAGGTCAATCATTCAAATAAGACGCTAGAGTAATTGATTTGGGTCAATGAGAGAATCTTTCAAGTTGTAGGTGGAGAATATCGCAGTGATGGGGAAGTTGAGATTACAAAAAATAAGGAGGACACTGATTTGAGGGAGATAATAGGTAGGACTAAATTTGAGCCGGTTATGTACAACAAGGTATTACGGATATTTAAGAAATTCAAGTTCAATCAAGTTAGCTTAAGTGGAAAAGGCTAGGTACTATGGATAATTTTTTGACTAATTTGAAGGATTTCTTTTGATGGTTGGGGGAAGGGGGAGGGAGGAGGGTAAGAGGAATATACAAAATCTACAACAATATTACTTATCAAAAAGGCAAATATCATATTCAAGATATACCAACGATGGTCATATTATACTATTATTTCAAAGGAAGTATTATCATTCCTCATTGTTCTTCTTCCATGTCCACATTCTACTTTTTCAGGAAGTCTTTGCCTTGTGCTGCATCAAGGACCATGCTACCCAACTTACAATATCTTTCATGGTGTTCCTTTTCAATACCATTAAGATGATATGAATCCATCGAGCAATTTAAAATATCATTCTCTCACTCTTCTTTTGCTGCTGCTATTGCCCTCTTTTTATACTACTTGCGGTTACAGTACAGGCAAAGATGGAAAAAATAAAAATAAACCAGCAATCATCTTATATTGAAAAAGAATGACATATTAGTAAACCTTGTTAGTTATTAATTAAAATTGTATACAAGGACTGTAAGAAGTTTTACACTAGGTCTTATATTTAAAGTTAACAAGCACAAAGTATAAACTTTACACAGATCTAAACCATCTCAGGTTCTAATATTTGCCAGAACTCAGAACTGTACTAATGCCAAACTTTGCAATGGCTCGACTTCCAAACTGGAGTTTTGGAATCATGTCCAACCTCAATCTAACTTTGTTTAAGGCAAGATGTTGACAGCATGTCCGTCATGTCAGGCCACATATCAGTTTCCACTAGCAAACGACACAAATCATCAAATAAAATTGTTTATATCGTTTTAGTTAAAATCGGTGACATATCCGCCTAAATCCGATATGTCCGCCGATCAATCCGATATGTTCGTCGATCAGCCAAAATCGGATGTCCGCCGACACAAGAAAGGTCGGCCGACTTCTTACATAAATCAATTTTATACGTTACGGAGTACAGGTTTTAACCTTAAACACTATCTGAATAACTTAAAACAAATTAGAACTCTTTCTCTCTCTGTCTTCTTATTGGCCCGATCCACTTCTCTTTGTTTCATTTTGACCCTGAATTTTTTTTTTTTTTTTTTTTGGACCCTGAATATATATATATATATATATATATATATATATATATATATACAAAGATTTTAAAATATCAAATATCTCTGGCATGTTGTTGACATACGACATTAAAAAACTCAAACTAACATGAAGGAGACATCCAACATCTATAACATTGGCCTTTATTCAACATGTCTAATCCAACTAAGACATTTCTTCTATTTTATCCCCAAAACCACCTCCAACTTCCCACTAGGGCCTGTTTGGTTCCCGGAAGTTACGGAAAACTCACGCCTATTTGGTCAGAATATTTGGTATTTTGGTCAGAAGAATGGGGAAGCAGCTGTAGTTAGTTCATTAAGTCCGGATTTTTTGTTGCACTTTGGTAGAAGTGGAAAAAAGAGTGATGTGATATTGTGATGGCTTTCCCACTTCCTGTCGGCTTCATTACTGCCTATATGACTTGGGGCTGTTTGGTTTGGCGAAATGGAGCGAAGTAAAAAAAATATGGAAGTCAACAGTTTGCGTACACATTGCATATGCACGTCATGCGTACGCATATTTACGACTTCCTTCGTTTGGATGCTTTGAAGTAGAGGTTAGAAGTGAAAAATCGTAAATTTTGGTGTTTGGATTGTTGTTGAAATGAGTTTAAAAGTGTAACTTTTGTAGTTCATATGTTTAGTTTGTAATGAAGTGGTAGTTGAAAAGTGATATGGTTATTCTCTTTTTAAAAAAGGTGAGCTTACCCCCTTCATAAACATTTGTTTATCTTACTTTTTTGTAATTGTTGATAATTATGAATTACCCCACAAATAATAATACAACACAAAAAATAAGACAAAAAATATTAAATTAATTAGCAAATAATATAATTAATAATAAAACTTAGCAAATAAAAAAAACATAAGCTGACATGTTTTCATCAACACATTTGTCTATTTTTGTAATTCTTGTTAATTTGTAATTAACACACAATTATTAAGACAAAAAATTATTAAAAGAAGTTAGGGAATAATAATTAATAAAAAAATGTATATGTTTGAATAAACAACTTCAACAACCATCACATCACTCTTTTTCTTTTTTTCTTCTGAAGTGAGAGGGTAGTTCAGCTCACTTCTTCCTTTTTTTCCTAAAGTCGTAAAGACAGTAATAAAGCCGATAGGAAGTGGGGAAGCCATCACATCACTCTTTTTTACATTTCTACCAAAGTGTAACCAAACACCCGAACTTAATCAACAACAGCTTTTTCTCCATTCTTCTGACCAAATAGGCGTGAGTTTCGCGTTTCCGGGAACCAAACATGCCCCTTCAGAACCACCTACAACTAAGACATTTCTTCCATTTTATCCTCAAAACCACCTCCAACTTCCCACTAGCACACTCGTTATTTTGTCCTGTCTTTCGACATAACACCACCTGTCCATCTCAACATTCTGATTTCAGCTATACATTTTCTCAACATGTTTCTTAATTGCAAATAGTGCTACATGCAGAAACGAATAAAATCTTGTCGTGCATTCCACAAAGTTGCAAGTGGAGAAAGAGTTTTAAGTTAGCTCAATATACATGTTAGCTGACAAACCTATTGATTCAAGTTTTTGCGCACACAGCTAACATGATGGATTTTTTACATATATAAAAATAACGCGTTTGAAAATATATTCAATAAAAATAATACTTTTGAAACCCTTTTTTTTTTTCCGAAATCTTGTTTTTTGAAAATGTTTGCACTTTTATTGTTTAAAAATAGTATCTACGAAATTTGATTTCAGTAAGCAAACATTAATGGAAGGCACCATAAACCGCAGAATTTTACCGGGCCACATTGGATTGTTGTAGTACAAAACCTTTGCATCTCCACCTGCGAAAACGCGAAAGGCAAACATCCATCAGCCAACCAAATTCCAACAAAACCAAATCAAAAGAAAATAATAATAAAAAATCATCGGGATATTGACCAGAGGACGAGCGCGCTTCCGAGAACCACCCCGAAACCACGGTCGCGTGCTGCCTAGCTTCCGACTCCGGCGCCGACGCCATGGCCTTCCTGCAGCAACTCGGGACGACCTCCGCTCCGTTTCCGCCCACTTCCGACCCACTTCCTACGCCACTTCCACTTCCCCCCATGGATCCTGTTCCTCTTTGCTGCTTCCAGCCTCTAAACCCCAAAATAATGAGGAAAAAATAGGATTTCGCTAGGGTTTCGCTAGGGTTTCGCTACGGTTTCTATAAATGGAAAACAAAAATTAACTAGGTCACCTTCTTCTGGTTGGCTAGTAATGGCGGATGGACGGAGAGTGATATTTAATGGAGACGATTGCTTCTTGGAGAAGAAGAATAAATTGGGGGTGATATCGTCAAAATTTTCCCTTTTTATTCTAGAAGAATCGCAGTCGGGGGATTGGGGGGGGGGGACCAGTATTTATTTTTATTTTATTCGGAAATTTTTTGGCGGAAGGGTCCTATAATTTCGGAATTTCTTTTAATCCCTGCTAAAAACGGTACCAGTATCCCATATTTTGTACGCGGAGGTGGTGATTGGTATTTTTTTTATTTTTTGACACGTGCTCATGTTTTCTTTTCTTATTTTTTCTTTTTTTTTAATCATAGCGTGTCAAATTACTCCACGTTCTGTCAATGCCCATAAAAGGTTGTGTTTGATCTACAATTATTGTGGTCTCTATAATGACATGACATGACATGATAGATTAGACACCTATTGATATCTCGAATGGTCAGCGTAATGTAAGGTTGTGTTTGATCTACAAGAAATAAATTATATTGTCAGACTTAAAAAAAAAATCTAAATTGTAATTTGATACCCTCAACTATTATTGTTTTCCAATTTGATACACTCAACTTTTATATGTACCAATTTGAAATCCTGAAAAAAATGGGACCAAATTGTCCCTTCTTTTCTCCTCCAACTCCCTTTCTCTCTCCGGCTGCGGGTGGCAGCGAATGGCGTAAGGACGCCCGGGGGTGTGGCGAACTGGGTAGCGCGCGAGCAGGCACGGGACAGAGCGCGGGGTGTGCAGGGCAGTGCACGGGGACGCACTGGGCAACACGCGGTGGCGCTCGGGGCAACACGTGGGATGCACGCGAGCGGAAGCACGGGCTCAGGGGCAGGTAGGGTGGGTCGTCGAGGCCAGAGGCGGGTAGTGGAGGTGGTCGCCGGAGGGGGGGTGGCCGCAGGGGTTGTAATGCATGTGGTTCCTATTACGTATTTTGGAATACGTATACGTATTTTATATTGTATTGCCTGATCCCTTGCTTAGTTTTTATTCATGGCTTGGTTTATTTTCTGGGTTGGTTCGGCTTGGCTTGGTTTTGCCTTGGTTCATCATGAACCAAGGGTGAACCCCTACCTACCACCATCATTAGTATTTATTACCCATTCTCTTTTCTCTCTCTTCATTACTCTTCTTCTTCTCCACCATAACTTATTCACCTACCAGAGAGAGAGGGGTCTAGGCAAGTGCAACTTGCTTCATGGAGGAACTCCAATTTTATTGCTTCATTCTCTTCCTTACAGCATTTTAACACACTTTAGTACTTGGCATTTTTACTTTCCATGGCCGAATTCTTGTAAATCTAAGTTTATTTTATTTTCAAAATTCTTGGGTTTGATCTACTTAATCTTGTTATTTCTAAGTTTTGATGGTTCCATGTTGTAGAGAATCTTGTTCTGCCCCATTTTGACCTATGGAAGTTCGGATTTGGACTCTGGATGAAGGTTTTATGGAGCTTGGAAGCATGGGTTCTTGGTGTCACTACAAGAAAACATGGTTTCTATGACAAGTAATGTTGTCACAGAAGTTATGAAACTCGTCACAACACATCTTCTGTGACGAGTACAGTGACGACTTACTTTCGTAGCCTATACCTCCATTGCTAAAAGTATAAGTGACGACCAAAAGTCGTTGTCATAAAAAGTTCTCTAATGTGACAATAATATGTTGTCAGTGATAGTAAACTTTCCATGACAACAAATGCGTCACTAAAAATATTATAAGTGACGCACGATATTGTTACAAATAACATTTTATGGTAATTAAAAATAAATATATATTTTTTGACAAAAAAATAAAAAATATTTTCGTGACGACGTTTGATATCACAAAACAATTTTAGTAACACTTATTTTTGTCACAATAAACGTATATGTTTAGTGACAAGTACATGTCATTATTATAAACACTTGCCCTAACACTTTTATTGTTGTCACTATATACTTATATGTTTAGTGAATGTAAATGTTGTCACCGTAGTGTACATTTTATATGTTTTGTGGCAAATCAATATTGTCACGAGTATTTTTTTGTCATTGTCATTATACATTGAAACACAAGAACACACAATACAATATCACACAATTCTTGTAGAAGAGCGTATGCATGATTGTGCTCATCTTCCAAGAACACCCCATTGACTTTCCAATGTAAACCAGAACCAACCTTCACAAATTCTAAAAGACCTTTATATAGACGACTAACTCTAAACTAATTATAGATAACAACAACATAAAACGTTTATATCAATCCTCAAAAAGTAATTTTATTGCTCCACAAAATTCAGTACATATAACATGGAGAGAAGTAATATTGAGCACTTATAAAATAAAGAGTATCCAAACTGGCTGGTACATAAAACCTAGAGTAATCTATAAATATAAACTGATGATCAATTGCATATGCAGCTCATGTCTTGGTGATGAGCAATCTTTAATGACCTGCATAAATTAATAAAGAGATTGTTTAGAATATTTCGTATATATATATATATATATATATATATATATATATATATATATAGGCCTTCGGTTAAACAGGGACAAGAGCAAAGTCTACTTCAGCAGCTCTTGCACTTTGAAGTAGGAGCGGGCCTTGGAGCTTGGGGTGGAAAAGGGGGACCTACCGGTGAAATATCTGGGGGTGCCCCTTTCCGTCAACTACGCGAAGGATCGTGATTGTCAGAGTCTGGTAGATTTTGCACAGAGGAGGGTTGAGGGTTGGCAGGCGGCTGGCCTATCGTTTGGAGGGCGTATTGAGCTGGTGCGCTCAGTTATCTCTGCTATTGCTCTGTTCTGGCTCCAATCGATTATGGTTCCTTTGGCTACTATCAGAAAGATAGAGGGCATATGTGACAAGTTCATTTGGCATGGGAGGATCCATGCCATCTCTTGGGAGCAGCTCTGTCGGCCCAGGAAAGAGGGAGGTGTGGGTCTGCGCTCACTTGTTTCTGTCCGGGAGGCGGCGGGGATCAAGCTGGCATGGAGGTTCCTTCAGGGTGATTCTCTATGGTCGGCCTGGATGACTAGTCGGTATCTCCGGGGCAGAAACTTCTGGGTATGTGAAATTGACAACAACTTCTCTGTGTCTTTCAAGCATATCCTGAGGAACCGACCTGTTCTTCGGACGGCTATGCGGAGGAGGATGAGGGAGGGAGGGGAGACGGATCTATGGCTCGATCCGTGGATCTCAGGCCAGTCTCTCCTGGAGATTCTGGGTCCCCAGAGGGACGGCGTGGCATACAGAGGTCTGACTTGTAGGCACATCATCCGTGGTGGGGTCTGGAGGCCAGAGGCGTATCGTTTTACTGCTCCGTTAGGGGAGGAGATCAGACAGGTGCAGATCACTCCGACGGCACTGTCTGATGTCTGGATTTGGGCCCCTCCCGGCCGCTCGGAGGGTGCAGGGGAGTTCCGATTTAGCAGCTGCTACGACCTTGTCCGCACTCACTTCGATGATATTGAGGAGTACGACTTTGTCTGGGGGAAAGGGCTTGCCAGGAAAATGCAATTGTCTGCATACAAACTGGTACTGGGCCGGTTACTTACTCGGGACAGATTGCTTCGGTTCGGGGTTTCTGTCCCTGACCCTAAGTGTATTTTATGTGAGACAGAGACTGAATCCATTGGGCACCTGTTCTTTCAGTGCCATGTGGCGTGGAGCATCTGGACAGAGCAGAGCCGGAGACACTTGGGAGGGCTTGGAAGGGAGCGTGACTTCAGAGAAATCCTTAAGTGGATTGGTGATTGCAGGGGCAAGGAGCAGAGCTGGACTAGGCGTGCTAGATTGAGACTTGCTGCATCAGTTTGGCATGTCTGGCGGGAGAGGAACCGGCGCATCTATGAGGGACTATCCACCCCACTGGTGGGCATACTTCATAACATTGAGTCGGATGTACTAGTAATGTCCCCCTGAGCCGGGATTGTATCTCTATGTTGTAACCTTATTGAGATGATGGAATAAAATTTACCCTTTTTCCAAAATATATATATATATATATATATATATATATATATATATATATATATATATATATATATATACTCTACAATATATATAAAAATGGCCTGGAGCTCTGGAGAAAAGGTGATCTCGAGCGCCGCTAGGGCATCCGCGTATCTCGCGAACGTGCCTCCCCCTCGGCCTCCGGATCCGCTAGCGAGGGGGGGGGGGAGGAAGAAGAAAAGTGGCAAGAGCACCCATAAGGGGGGAAGCCAAACCCTAGGCGGCGGAGTGGGGGACCTGGAGGGGGCTGGGAGTGCTCGGGGTGGGTCCCCCCCAGGCGGGGGGGGGGGGGGGGGGGGGTCGGCAGCGCTAGGAGCGGCGGTCGCCGCGCGGGAAGGTGCCCCCCCAGGCGGGGGGGGGGGTCGGCAGCGCTGGGAGCGCCAGGCGCCACGCGGGTAGGTCCTCCCCCAGGCGGGGGGGGGGACGGCGGCTGCGGGGGATGGGTCCCTCCCAGGTGGGGGAGGGGGGGGGTCGGCAGGAGGGCCCGGTTCGGGGTCGGCAGGAGGGTCGGGTACGGTGTCCGGGAGGTCATCGACTGGCGTGCTGTTCACTTTCGGTGCTGACCCGGGAAAGGGTGGTGGAGGAGAGGAGGGGTGGACGATGGTCTCCAGGAGACGGGGTGACGGACGTGGGGGTTTTCATTCTCAAGCTTTGGGGGCTGGAAACCCTGGGAGTCAGGCCGTCAGGACGATGGGTGGGAGTAGTGCCCAACGTAGGATTGGGGGTGGGACGGGCAGAGGGGGTAACGCATGGAGACCTAGGGCGACGGTGGCTGAGAAAGGAAAGGGGGTTGCGGTGGAGAAGCCGAGACAGGGAGGGGAAGCGGTGGGGGCCCCTACCAGGGCTACACAGGCTGATATTCGGCCCAGATCTTGGAGGGATGTGTGCTCCCCTGTGGTGACGAAGACTGCGACTTCCATGGAGTACGTGCCGCCCAAGATGGTGGAGGGGGGCTACAGGGCTGTCTTTCCGGAGGAGGAGGTCGCTGAGGTCACTAAATTTTGGCAGTATACATTAGTCGTATATGTGCTGGGGAGTAAGCCCTTCTATGGGCAGATACGGGGATATGCTGAGAGGGTATGGAGGCCGAAGGGGAGTATGGAGATCTTCTCCAGAGAAAATGGATTCTATCTGGTGAAGTTTGGGCTTCAGGAGGATATGATCAGGATCGCCCAGGGGGGGCCGTGGTCGTTTGACGGGAGACTGATTATCTTGAGGGAGTGGACTCCAGACCTCCGGTGTGAGAAGGAGGTTCTTAATGCCATTCCGGTTTGGATTAGATTCCCTGAGTTCCCGGTGAGATACTGGAGCGTCCCCCTTCTGATGCGCCTTGCTAGTCTGATCGGGAAGCCGATTAAGACGGACGAGGCGACTGCGTTCCGCTCGCGGCTTATGTTCGCCAGGGTTTTCGTTGAGATTACCGCTGGGATGGAGCTCCCAAGGGAGGTGGAGTTCGAGGTGGGAGGAGCGGTTCTGAGACAGTCGGTTGAGTATGAGTGGGTTCCCCCCATGTGTACCCGCTGTGAGTGCTTTGGTCATGATTCCAATGGTTGTACCCGGAGCCGGGAGTCAAAAGGGCAGGCGGATCGGCGTGAGGCGGTGCCACGGGAGCCAGTGCTGGACTCGGTTGATAGAGTGGAGGAAGAAGAGCAGGTAGAGGATATCGTGATGGGGGTGGAGGATGGGTTGGCGGTACAGGAGAGGATGCAGGGTGTGATGGTTCCTTTCGATGGACAGAGGAAGATGGTGACACTGAGCTTGAGTGCTCTAGGGAGGAGTCAGAATGTGCCAGCCTCCCAGGAGATCCAGGTCTACAGTAGGAAGCGGCAAGCGACAGCGACGCTGGAGGACATTCCACAGTTGAGGGGTACGAACACCGATACGGGGAATAACCCGGTGTGGGCCCTGACGTATGGTCAGATCCAGGAGCACATTGCTCCCTCTTCGATGGGGGGGTCGGCTTCTGTCCCTCCTGATGGGGAGTTCATGGATGACGTGGAGCAGCCTGGAGCGCAGGAGGAGGAGGTGACCGGGACAGATAGGTCACTAATCTCGGGGGGTCACTCCCCGGCCGGAGGAGATATTAGTGAGAAGGGCGGGGCACCTCCCTCGGGTGTTCTGCCTGATGTTGGGTTAGGGGGTACTAACATTAAGTCTTAATGTCGGTCCTGGCCTGGAACATTAGAGGCGGGTGCTCCATCGGGCGTTGGAGGGAGTTCACTAGTGTGCTGAGGAGGGAGAAGTGTGACATTGCGGTGTTGTTGGAGTCCAAGATTCGGGGGGAGGTTGTGCTGAATCGCAGGACGTCCGTCAGTTGGGACCATTCCCATAACCTCGATCTATGTGATATGGCTCGGATCTGGGTTAGGTGGAATAGGGACAGTTGGGAGGGGTCCACTATTTTGAAGACCCAGCAGCTCATTGGCGTGACTTTTGTTAATAAGGGGGGTTTCTCGTTCATTCTGGGCGCTGTGTACGGGCACAACGACAGGAGGAGACGGGAGACCCTCTGGGAGGATATTAGTAGTCTGAACATGATGGCGGATCTTCTTCACCTTCCTTTACTCCTTATGGGAGACTTCAATGCCTTGTTGCACAGGCATGAGAAGGTGGGAGGCAGACCGGTTCCGGATCCGATTCTTTATGATTTCCAGAGGTGTCTTCTGCATACGGGGTTGAGGGGTCTGGAGAGAGCAGGGCATACTTGGACCTGGCACAATAAGGCGGTCCAGAGCCAGAACAGGATTGCGTGCCAGCTGGACAGGGCTCTGGGAAATAGCGAGTGGTTCCGTCTCTTTCCGAATAGTGTGGCGGAAGGTCTGGATGCTGGGACGAGCGATCACTCGCCTATTCGTGTTGGTCTAGTTGAGAGGCCCCCGTGGAAGGCTAGGCCTTTCCGGTACAACAATGGGTGGTTTCTTTCTGCGGGTTATGAGGAGGTGGTTACTAGAGGGCTGCAAAATACTCGGGCGGGCACTGCTCAGTTCAGGATGGTTCATAAGTTGAAGCAGGTGAAGAGAGGTTTTCGTGCCTGGGTGAAGCAGATGCCGCGGTCTCCCCTTGCGGACAAGGAGGCTGAACTTCGGGAGGTCCAGGAGAGGCTGGCGTCGGATATTCTGAGCGGGGAGCTGGCGGCTAGGGAGAAAGTCCTTGTGGCAGAGGTCAACACTCTTCGGCTTCAGGAGGAGATCGCTGCGGCTCAGAGGGCGAAATGTACCTGGCTTAAGGATGGAGATCGTTGCACGAAGTTCTTTTACGATGTTATCCGGTCCCGCCAGCACCGAAATGGCATTCCTAGGCTGTTGGATGCAGAGGGCAGACTTATTGGAGACCCCGCTGAGATTCAGAGAGAGGCTGTCAGATTCTACACCGACTTGTATCAGCAGGCTGACTACCCCTGTGTATTCTCTCCTCTTGTCCCTAAGAGGTTGGTGACGCATCAGGGCAATAGTCGACTTCTGGAGCCGGTCCGTATGGAGGAGGTGGAGGAGATTGTGATGCGAGCTGACCCCAATAAGGCACCGGGGCCTGACGGATTCTCTAGTGGTTTCTTTCGGCGTCCCTGGGAGGTTCTGAAGGGTCCGGTCCTGGAGGTAGTGCAGGAGTTCTTCACTGAGGGGAAGCTTCTGAAGGAGTTGAACCATACCTTTCTGACGCTGGTGCCGAAGAAGGAGGGGGCGACATCTCTGGCCGACTTTCGGCCCATTGCTTGCTGTAATTATCTGTACAAGATAATTACACATCTTATGTGTCGGAGGATGGAGGGGATTATGCAGGGTCTGGTTTCCCCGAACCAGGCGGCCTTTATTAAAGGCCGATCGATTGCGGAGCATAGTTTGCTTGCCCATGAGATGGTTAGGGAGTTCTGCAAACCAGGAGGGATGAAGGCCTGCGTGAAGCTGGATCTTAGGAAAGCCTACGACACGGTCAACAGGGAGTTCCTATGCCAGCTCATGCTGTCCATGGGCTTTGATATGAGGTGGGTTGCTATGGTGAAGGAGTGTATCTGCACGCCGACGTTCTCAGTCCTTATTCATGGTACTCCTTATGGGTTCTTCGGCAGCAACAGGGGGCTCAGACAAGGGGACCCTCTGTCTCCGTACCTGTTCACTCTGGTGATGGAGTATTTCACTTGTTTGATGGATGTGGCGGTGCTTGAAAAGAAGATTTCCCCGATATTCAAGCTTGTGCAACCGGTGGTTTCACACTTGATCTATGCTGATGATCTCCTGGTTCTTCTCCGTCCGTCGATGCAGGGAATGAGGGCGCTTTCTGAGGTCATGGAGGAGTTCGGGCGTCTCTCTGGACTGCAGCTGAATAGAGAGAAGAGTCGGGTCTACTTCAGCTCCTGGTGCTCCCTGAAGGAGGAAAGGGCGTTTGCGCTGGGTGTTGAGATAGGGGAGCTTCCTGTGAAATATCTGAGGGTTCCGCTGTCGGTGAACTATGCTAGGGAGCATAATTGCCACAGTTTGGTGGAGTTCACACAAAAGAGAGTTGAGGGCTGGCAAGCAGCTGGACTCTCTTTTGGCGGGCGGATTGAGCTGATTAGGTCGGTCATCTCGGGGATTACCATGTTCTGGTCCCAGTCCATTCAGATTCCGACGGCCACTATCAGGAAGGTGGAGGTGCTATGTGCGGATTTCCTCTGGAGGGGGGGATGCATGCTATCTCTTGGGACCAGCTTTGCCGGCCGATGGAGGAGGGAGGAGTAGGTCTCCGACCTTTACGGGCTATCAGGGAGGCTGCAGGTATTAAGATGGCGTGGAGGTTCGTCCAGGGTGGCTCCTTATGGGCGGAGTGGATGGCTAGCAGGTACCTTAAGGGGAGGAGTTTCTGGACGTGCAGGCACGACAACAACTTCTCGGTCACATTTAAGACTATTCTTAAGTGTAGACCTAAGCTTCAGTCTGTTATCTGCCGGTCCATGAGGGATGGTGCTTCGACGGACTTGTGGCAGGACCCCTGGGTCGCGGGTCGGTCTTTACTGGATATTCTGGGTTCACAGTTTTCTAGAGAGGCTACGAGGGGCCTCAGGTGCAGCCGGATTATCAGAGATGGAGTTTGGGTGCCGGAGGCTTACCCATTCACGGCTCAGCTGGGTGAGGCGATCCGCCGCATTGATATCGACACCAGCCAGCCTCGGGATATGTGGATATGGACAGGGACTTCTTATCCAGGTGGCGCGAGTACGTTCAGTTTCAGGAGCTGCTTCGAGCTGGTTCGGGATCGGCATGCCTTGATGGAGGATCGTGACTTCATTTGGGCTAAAGGTATAGCCCGGAAGATGCAGTTATGTGCGTACAGACTGCTGCTGGGGAGACTCCTGACCCGTGACAGACTCATCAGGTGTGGGGTTCATATCCCGGACACGATGTGTGTGTTGTGTGCGGGAGAGGCTGAGTCTATGGGCCATTTATTCTTCGAGTGCTCATTCTCTTGGCATATTTGGGCTGTGCAGTGTGGGCAGTTGGGGAGGGGCGCTGGCATGGCTCGGGACATTCGGAACATCATCAGCTGGATCCGAGGTCACAGAGGAGGAGAGACGGGGTGGACGAGGCGAGCCTGGGTGCGACTCGCTGCTTCCGTTTGGCACATCTGGCGTGAACGGAACAGGCGTATCTTTGAGAGCCTGGTTACACCCGCTAGAGGAATTCTGCATAACGTGGAATTCGATGTATCAGTTATGTCCCCCTGAGTTCTCTGGGGGACATGTGCAGTAGTGAGATGTTGTATTGTATTACCTTTACCGCCTAGTGCGAGGAATAAATTTACCCTTATTCCAAAAAAAATATATATACTCTACAGAACTGTACAAAAATAACTTGCAACTGCAAACATAGTACAATTGCTTGACATAGAAGATGTGATCAACACTAAAAGCAAAATTAATAGTACAAACTTAGCATGCTTTATGCAAAGGTAACAAAAGTTCTAGAAAGAATTACAGATGGCTATAGGGAGTGTTTACCTTCTGAGCTTACAGTTTTAGGTATATGCCTTTTCTATGGAGATATCCGGCAAAGATACACCAGAATAGAATCTCCAGCAAAACAAAAGCTATATTGCCCCACTTTTCGGAACGACATATGGTCTGGAGTAATAATTCTGTGGCATTCACCTGCAACGTCATATTTGATTCCATGAGGATGGGTCAGTCGTACCAATATAGATAGATATATTCGAAGGATAGCCTTTTACAAGGGCAATGGTTTCTCATGTATGCATTTAAGAAAACACTATCTGGCCTGCAGGCAGGCCAGCCCGCACGCCAGGTGGCCGAAGCCCATTGGCCCCCCTATAGGCATGGGTCTCATGCCGGTTGACCTGTCAATGGGGTGGCGCCACCTGGCGGCGGGCCAGCTAGCAGCGCTCATGCATTTATCTTGGAATCCATATAGATGCTCCAAATCATTAACTTTCAAGGTGGATGAGAAGGGTATTTGTTTTAGAGAGAACTAAAATCATGTAGTATTTCAATCAGGTCTTCCCAGATGAGACTAATGAAGCACAGAGCACATTTTCATGAGACTGGCCCTCCGGTTAGCACTGGTTTGTGGTTAGGAATGCTGTAGGTGGTGTTGCATTGTGCTTAGTGACTAGCAATATTAAAAAAAATGAGGTTTACTTCACATGTTCAGGGGAGACTGTCCTTAGGCTACATGTCTTGCTGTAAAGACGATCTGCTAAGGATATTGATTGCTTGATGATCAGCAGGGGGCATAAACTCGGAAGTCGGTTCTCTTCTTGAGGATAAATATGAACATTTACTAATAGTACAAACAGTGTCAATGTCAACTGGTTTAATAAGCATTACTAACTGCCTTATGAGAATTTGATACAAAGACTGCATTCAGATGAAATTGGCAGTAGAGTAAAAAAATTTAGATATTAACTGACTTATGAATGGAGGAAGATTATTATTATTCTTATCTTGTGGAGCTGGTTTGTTATTTTGAGCTGTTGGATATGAATGGTTGCACTCTGGGTAGCAGTTAGTAAATTTACTATCTATATTATGCTCTTGTGATATTGGCTGCTATTTTAAAAAAGACGCTTCAAGGACCTTGGCAGTTAAAGGTGTTCAGAATTTTTTGGATTCAGAAATACGAGTATCAAGATCAATATCCTTGAGTAGTCTTTACATGGAATCGCTCAGTATTTAAGTCAAGATATAAATTATACTGCTATAAATCTCTTGTCAGGAAGCCATCCCAACATGTAGTAAGATGGACCTGCTTCGATACAGACAGAGAAGCCAACTATCATAGACCATTGAATAACTTGGGAAAATCACAGCAGAAGAGATCATTTCCAACAACGAATTATGTCAACTAATTTATGATTATTCCTTTGTATCAATTGAACGTGATGAAATACTTGGTTTCTTAAAGGCATGTGAAAGTTGGTATACTAAATGATGCATAGTAATGAATATTTTTCGGGTTAGATTAGCTGCTTTTATTTCTTCAGAACTATAAACAGTAGGACAGATGTACCAGGTTGTTTGAAGGTGAGCGCCAATAGAATCCTTGGACGGCCACAGGAAATAGCTCAGACGCAGCCAAAATGAAAACTATAAGGGCATTCATACCCATCCATTGAAGTAACAAAAATGGCTTTCTGAAACGATGGACGTCAACCTGCACAACGTGAAAGATTGCATAAAACAGAATATCAAAACCACAGAACAAATTAGACTTAGAATCTAGTTTTGAGATGTTATAAAATACAAGTGACAGTGATAAATTAAAACTGTTAAAGGTAAAGTAACTCTTCTATTTTCTTGTGCCATTCGCATAGTTCGATACAAGTGTTGTGATTCTTCTTAAGACAGTAACGATTGGTTTCAGACATGTACATAAAACAAGACAATAAAAAGGGCCAATTTCATGAAAATAAACAGCTTAGATGGGAAATCTCTAGTAGATATTTGTAAGCAAATGTTGAACAAACTATAGAAGGAACTAGCATGATCGACAAACAAACATTTTAAACCTAACAAATATACACACGTTAACATGTACAGCTCTAGTCTGGAGAGCATGCTAATCTGAATTTCAACTGACAAAATTAGTTTTACCATAGAAGGAGCTTTCCAGATGACAACTTAATCAATAATCCTTGGGTAGAACTAGAAACTAACAACAGAGGCAACAAGAAAACAAAACAGAACTAAATTGAATACACAAAAGGTATATTTTTTGGAACCCCAAACATAGAATGAGTTAATAGATTATCAAGAGTGTATTATGTAACAGGAACTCAACTCACCATATAGTATATAAAAGTCAACACTAGCCCAGAAGCTCCTGCTGTAAGCAGCATGCAACTCAATGTGTATAAAGGCTTACCTAAAGGCATACCTGATAGTAATGAAACATGCAGATAAGTGAAAGAAGTAAAATTTTCCTATAGATGCAAAGCCATATATCACAATACTAACTATTATACCTATCGCCTGCACAATTAGTCCACAGAAAGTAAGCCCTAAAGAAGTCACGGACCACAGCAGTAATCTCTGTTTGTGGCTCTGTAGTAGAAACAAGTATAATTTAGCAAAACGAATATCAGTTGAAAAAACTTTCTACATAATCACGCTATTCCATTGGTTTTACAAATGCAAAATCGGGGAACAAAAATTTGTTGTAAAGATCTTATATGTACAATTAGCGCAGATCTTACCTTTAGATCAAGGTTCACAATATCGGTATCGGAATCGGTATCGGACTATTCCTATGAGTATTTGTATCGGCGATATCGGTAGTATCGGCGGTTTCGGATCGGAGTATCGGATTTTTTGGTATCGGAAAACAAATAATTATTAATAAATTATTTACATTTAAGAACATATATTTTATACATTTAGGCATAATTTTAAGTATTTTCAGTGTTATTTCTTAGTAGTTTTGAAATTAAATGAAATAATAGTCGTCCTTACCGATTGGTTTACATACAATAGATTGATTTTCTTCTTTTACATGTTTTTACAACCTTATTATGCTTTAAATCCTTGCTGATTTGTCTTTTTCGTTTAATTTTCTTTGCCGAATTGACTGAAAAAGGGATCCACAATGTCGGTATCGGTCAGTATCGGGTATCGGTCGGTATCGGATCGGGACATGCCAAACCGTATCAGTATCGGCTGTATCGGATCGGTATCGGCCGATACTTTAAACCATGCTTTAGATGCACAATCAAGTAACCAAAATGTAACCCAGCAAAACATGTTACAGCCGCCATCAATGAACTGATTGTGATTCAGTAAGCAAAAAATATTAGAATTCAAATATTTCTAGTGAAGTGGATCATCATACAACTCATTCACCCATCACAACTACTACATAACAGCAAAGGAAAAAAACCCTTAAATGGATAAATAACAAACGTAAAAATCGTAAAATACTACATATACCAACAGAATATTATCTCAGCAAATATGATTGGAATATAGGTCAAAAGAATTACTTGTTGTACCAAAGTTCTTGAAGTCAATACCATATTGTAAAATTTATATTTTAAAATAAAATGCATGCAAATAAAACTAATTAGCTAGCTAACCTCAAGATGCCCTCAGGGTCAAAGGGAGCAAGGCACCATGCAGGTGAATTTGGTGGAAGAGGGCCATAATCAGGTGAATTAACACTGCACTCCTGTCGAATTGACATTAAAGTTTTCAATAAGAACCAAATCATAATTGATGGCTTCAGATGATTGCTCAGACAGAAGACATGAAACATCAAATATGATGGTATATAACAATTAACTGATAACCTTTTTCCTTTTGTATACTGGATTCTTATAGAGGTGTTTTTCACCAAGAACAAGTCGATCTATCAAACCAACTGCATTGCAAAGAGGGCCGAGGCTACCACTTATACCACACTGCACCTATCAGATAGAAAAGACAAGATGGTAATAGACCAATAGTATAAAGAGACATCGTACAGTAACATTGACAAGACAAGATGGTAAGAGACCAGTAGTATAAGAGACATCGTACAGTAACATTGTCAATGTTATCTTCCTTTGACATGAATCAAGGTTCCAAAGATGGTCGATACCTATATGTATAGGCTTGTTTCGGATCAGATTGTAACTTGTAGACGATATCAGGGTCGGATGATAATTATGATATCAATCTCTACTGCATGGAGCGAACTCGAGTGACTCTTGCGGTTACCAAGGAGAGGTATAAGACCCTGGCTGGGTGGCGGAAGATTAGTGGATCGAGCCACGGGGGCGTATTATTCCTTCTACTTATAATAATGGTAGGAGTTTGGGGGTAGTGGGCCAGAAGGCATGC
This sequence comes from Iris pallida, assembly GCA_029216955.1. NCBI lineage: Eukaryota > Viridiplantae > Streptophyta > Magnoliopsida > Asparagales > Iridaceae > Iris > Iris pallida. The sequence goes on along the minus strand of JANAVB010024200.1, from coordinate 988,632 downwards.
AATGCAGCGTGCAAAAAGTCCTGTGCGTATCGTCTGGGCATCTAAAATAAAATAAAAAACTCTACTACATGGTGTATGGTTTTAGTCTATGTTACACAAACACAGATAAGACACGGGTCCTAGTGCATGGCGTATGATTTTAGTCTTATTAACCATTAACTGATAAAGTTATAATGTTGATGTCTTTTGTAAATGTGTATTAAAACTTTAATGACAATTATATTAGATGGTCTTGGCAATGAATGACTCTTAAATAATGAATAAAAATGTCCCACAGCCCAATAGTCCCATATGAAACCGCCAATACTGATACCTAGAGAGGATTTTGAACCGATACCGAAGTTTTGAACCTTTACATGAGTCTCTAGAAATCATGTGATACAATGACACCTTCAGGATGGTCTAGATATTGGGTCCATAGTATAACTCAGACAATATTTCACAATATAATGGACAAACTTCTCAATTTTGAACAAGCTTCTAAAGATGGAAGTTTGCAAATATATGAATTTCTCTTTTCTATTTCAATTAAGAAGATCCAGTGTTAATCTTTTAAAATTAGTGACCATGATGCAGGAAAACTTGTGATGCTTTCAACTGTACTTCATCCTTTGTAGTACATCCAAGAAAAATCATATTATGCTATCTAAAGGGCATTTATTTCATGGGTAAAGTGCATATAAACCCCTCTTAGATATCACAAAATGGCAAATAAAGACCTATTGATTTAGAAAACCCTGTTAGAGGCAAAAATGCTTAAGACACCCCCTAATCCCACTTTTCTGTTAACCGCTGTTAACTCTTGGGTGAAATGACCCAAGTACCCCTGGGATATAACCAAAGAGTGGACCGTCGTTTCATTTCTCAACTATCTCTCTCTCTCTCCCGCCTCGCTCTCTCTCGTTCTCGACTATTTCTCCCCCGTTCCAAACCCTAAATTTCTTTCCCAACCCTAAATCTGTTCCCAAACAAGAAATCAGGTCGCAAACCCTAAATCTGTTTGCAAACGCTAAATTGATTTGCAAACCCTAAATCGGAGTGGAGCTTATTAGGGTATTCTCGTACTGGTACTTTATAAAACCCTAGTTCTCACAATTTTACTACTCTTCCTCTGAAAATTTTGAGAAAAAATGCACGAATCATGTCTGCATGTAGTGTATGACTTGTTAAATTTCTGTATTTGTTGAAAAAAATTCATGCATGATGTCTTTCTATAGTATATTTGTTAAAGTTTTGAAATTTTTGAGAAGAAATGCATGAATGATGTCTTTTTGTATTGTATGAGTTGTTAAATTTCTGAAATTGTTGAGGAAATTGCATGCATGAGGTCTGTTTGTACTATATGAGTTGTTAAATTTCGTAATTTTTTTATATGAGTTGTTAAATGTAGTAAATTTTTGAGAAAAATGTCAGCTTTCATGCATGATATGTGGTGTTGTTTGTAGTATATGATCCTTGTATGTAGGTAGGATTAAATTAGATGAATTTATACTAAAGTAGTTGTCTGTTGTCCCTCTCTTTGTCTATACATTGTTTAATTTATATTAAAATAGTTAAATTTATATTAAATTAGTTGACTTTCTGTTTGTCTATACATTTTTGTTTCTACATTAATTAGTTGTTTGTCTATTTGTTTATATTGTCTGTTTGTCTATATGTTTGTCTATATGTTGGCTATATGTTTGTCTATTTGTCTGTTAGTTATGTTATAATTGTTGTTGCCTGTGTGTGTGTGCAGAGGGATTAATGGATACGAAGTATGTTGTTAATATGTTTGTGGGGGGAGATTTTAGTGTTGATAACCAATATGTGGGGGTATGACATTAGAACTGAAAGAATGTGTGGATAGAGATGAGATGTGCTGGTTTGATCTTGATGGGTTATGTGCATCTGCTGGGGTCCAGGCCCCATGTGAAATTTATTATTTTGATCCTGTAGATGGAAGTAAGACTCAGATATTGGGTGACAATGATATATTGAGCTTTTTTGAAAAGTTTCCAACCCCTTGTCTTATCAAATTTTATGTACTGGGGAAGCTTGTTGAGTCACTCATTGACTATGGTGAATATGTTATTATTACTGAGTTTACAACCACCAGATTTGTCTGTGGTCCTTCTGAAGCAGCTGATGAGATTGATGTGCAGTTGGGTGATGATTTTTGGGCCAATATAGACTTGACTGGGCCTGCTCAAGCTGATGAAGATGTGGAGTTAGGATCTGGGCCTCCTCAACATGTACAAGACAATGTGCATGAAGAAAGACATGAAGATGTGGATGAAGAAGCAGTTGGCTATGACTTTAGTAGTTTTGTCCAACATGAAGACATTGACCAAGACTCTGAATATGCTTCCAGTGATGAGTTGGCTAGTGTACACTCCTCAGAAGAAAGTTTTGATGATGAGGATGAAGGGACTGCTCAAGCAGAGCCTGTAGTGACCCCAAGAAGGTTGGTTAGGGAGGAAAATGTGGCTCTTCATGTAGGGCAGAGGTTTGCTTCACATACAGAATTCAGGAGTGCATTAAAGCTCCATGCCATAAAGAACAAGTACAATATCAAGTGGGTGCACAATGAAACAAAGAGGGTGACAGCTAGATGTGCAAATGATGCTTGTCAGTGGAGGATTCATGGGAGTGTTGTAGACAAGGACAGGTTCCTTATCATATTTGTTACTCTTTTTTAATTTTTGTTTGTCTATACATTTGTCTCTCATAGGTTGTAGACAAGGACAGGGTCCTTATCATTTTGCTGACCCTATTTGAAATGTGGCAATGATGAATTCGAGTTATGTGAGTAAATGGATATATGTGGCAATGATTAATTGGGACCCTTTATGCTCTGTTTGTGGGGTCTTTATCATTTTGGGGCTCTGTCTGTGGGGAGCATGATGTTGTCCCTACCTCATTAAGTGGGGTGCTCTGTTGTGGGGAGCATGATGCTGTCCCTACCTCATTAAGTGGTGCTAAATGTTGCTGTGGGGTCTTTATCATTTTGGTGACCTGCTATCCATTACTCACTAACTTATCTGAGCCACTGTCCCTACCAAGTTTATCATTTTGCCATGCTGAATGTTGCTGTACGAGGCACTGTTATTTTGGTCTTGCTGCTGTCCCTACCAAGGTTTGTCATGCTACACACAGGACCCTGCTGCACTTGTTCATAACACTTTCATTTCAGCATTATCCCTAACTATTCTTCATTTTTTTCTTGCAGTATTGCTTAATGCTGCTGTAGGAGGCACTATTTGGATGTGCAGCTTTTGAACTCTTAAGAAATGAATGACATGATTGGATGTAATTAAGTAGTAGTCAACTCACATGTTCTTGTACAATTGGATCAAATGTTGTTGAAGGAAGTTTATATGTTGTGCTGTGGATGAAATGAATGGATGAACATTGGTGAATGTTGCCAGTTTATAATGTGTTTAAAGTAGTGGTGAATTGGCCATTTATTTTGTTGCAGTTATATTGGTGAATTGCCAGATTATATTGTTCAAAGTTTATATGTGGGTTTATATGTTGATGAACCAGTTTAGTGAATATGCTCTGTCTGTGGTGACTTGCCAGTTTATTGCCAGTTTTTTGAAGAAAGTTTGGTGAACCAGTTTATGTCTGTGGTGACTTGCCAGTTTATATTGCCAGTTATATTGATTTTGATGTCTGTTTAAAGGGTGGATATGTTGATGAATTGATTTTGATGTCTGTTTAAAGGGTGGATATGTTGATGAATTTATTTTGATTTTGATGGCAGTAGTGTGTTCCACTGGCAAGTTGATTTTGATGGCACTTCATTTGCAGCTTTGGCATGTGTTGAGAATGAAGATTTGATTTTGATTTCCAAATGTTGCTTGTAAATAAAGATACAAATTTTAATTGGCAGTTCATTTGCACTATAACTGCAGTTTACATTGGGTACAATACTTGAATTGTAACTGGAACATTCATCACATCCATATTTCTTAAACGAATAACTTAAATAGTACTAAACATGTCAAAAAACCTAAAATAAATTGCAACATATGTATGTTCAAGCATGGTCTGGATTCAGTTGCTGCCACCGCCTCTATCGATCCTCTTGGAATAGGCTGTAAACCTTGGCCTCGATGCTCCTTTACTTCTTTCATTAAATTCCACATAAGAATTTGATAGTGTTCTGAAAGTTTCTCATCCTCCCATAGTAAAAAACCACAAGAATTTGTTGGATAATTTGCACAACCGTAAAATCTTCTTCCAGGATTGGTTGGTGTCCATGAAGTCTTCAGTGGACTAATTAACCCACAGTGGCAACAAATTGTTCTTCCGTAATTTCTATTTGGACGTCTTGAGAACGAAGATTGAGAGCTACTAGCCATAATTTGCAGTTGGATTGGATATCTGTAGGTAAAAAAAAATTTCAACACATTAAATTATAGCAAATAAGTAAAATAAAAAGGAATAAAGAAAAAAAAAAATAAACGTCATTTTCCCTACAGCCTACCGGATTAAGGATTAATAGGTAGAAAATAGAATGTGTGTGTCCTTTTTAAGTGTAATGTTTCAAACAACTTGAAGAGCTGCTGTGCATTTATAGAGAAGGAGCTGCTGTGCCCAACGGTCAAATGGAGGGGTATTTTGGGGAGTTGAATAATTTCTCTCCCCTTAATTTGGTGGATAACGGCTACTTTTGACGTTAATTTGACGGGAAGGGGTATTGTGCTCAAAACAGGGTTTGCGGGAGGTGCAAACCGCATAAGTTTTCTAAAAGGTCTTAATTTGCTAACGAGGCAACTCTAAGGAGGGTTTAAATGCTCTTTACCCTTTATTTCATTCCATTTGACGTAAATGCCCATTTACGTCAATGAACGAACTTTAAGGTTGTCTTCAATTTAACAAAATGTAAAGTACCAGGTAATCTTTAACAAAATAACAAACTACGAGGTAATATTTTAACAATTTAACTAAATGTCAAAGAATCATCAAAAATATTCTACCATTTAGGAAAACTTGGAGAAATTTACAGTATCTCCAAGAATAGGGAATATCTTGACCCATCTCGATATAATATACCACAACTACCACTAGTATGGGACGCAGTGGCCCATCTAGATAGATACGATTTTTCACAATAGTAAATAAATCTCAGATCCTTCTATCCTTGAAATGCACAGAAATACTTGGAGAAATTTGTGATAGATATCACAAATGATACACCAAAATCTCTCTCGGGAAAGAGGGATGACATCTAACGTCAGCTCACCCTGAAGATACTCTTACTTCCGGTAGCAATCAACATGTTGTAGTTGTATATGTGAGATGCAAGCATATATCCATCAATCAAGCAAGGTTCAATAGTCTGTTTCGGAGTCGGTTTTGGACCCTTCCTATGAGTATCAATTTTAGCAATTTCGGGGGGTCAGCCGGTTCTTAGTTTTGGTGGTTTCGTTAGTTTTTGCGGTTTCAGCAGGTCTGGGTATTGGTTTTGGCCGATACCTAAAACTATGCAATGAACACGAGGTTAATTCTTATTCAGCAAGAGAGAAATTTTTATACAAGATCCATTTTGGCAAAGAACACTGTCAGCATAGCAATATATATACTAAACCATACAAAGTTCATGATGTTGAACTTATAGTTTGAGTTCAAGTCCATAATTTGGCACAGATAAGTTTGAATTATTATTTGGGACTCTAAACTCCCAGTTGGGCACGTAGAGACCATAAAGCAAGCCAATGTATACCGAAGAAAGTAAAATGGCAACCATCCTTCACAGTAAATGAAAATGAGCATCAGCATCAGTACGTAAAAGTCTATAAAATTAGCAGACATGTTTCCATAAAATAACCAGTATCTTTGACATGAATGCAGCAGGGTCATATGTGCCGCTCATTACATGGGGTTGAATCCCAGGCATGGACACAGAGGACCTCTTTTGCTCTTAGCTACTCCGACTAAAAATTTGGGACCAACACAGAGGACTGATGTCAGAATGACAATTGTCAATTCTATAATGGAGCTTTTCCATGCACTATAGCAGACCTCATTCTGATGGGAGACGGCTTAGAGCAAACGATGACGAATCAATCACATTCACATACGAATCTTAAGAAATCAAATGGATAGAGGTGATCTAGTTCAGACATTAGACATAAAGCTCCTTATTAGTGTCATGGCTAAAACTTTTTGCATTGCATTGCAGACATATCTTTAGAAGTTAAATTGATTCCCAGACACGACCACTTTAAAGTTTTAACTGGTGCATCCATAGGTCACACACGTCATAACAATCTCAAACCATTTCCCAACTTTTCATGAATGTACTCAAATCTTGTCCCATCTTTTATTGTATTGCCACTCATCCATCTCGACATTCTCATACAGATATGCTCAAATTTTGGATATATTGCTCACTCATCCAGAGCAGCAAGTGACAGTTACTACAATATGAGCAAGGCGGCCCTAACATGTTTTCTAATAGCCTAATCAATACTAGACACCCCTGTAGAATGAATGTATTCAACGTCCATTTTAGATCATGTATTAAGGGACATGGATTACAATGCAAACAGCATGGTAGAATCAGTTGCAAAGCCCTTGAAGCATACAAAAACTGTAGGCCCTATGGATCTGGATTAAAATGCAATCAGTATGATCATCTGCAAAAGCGCTGAAATCATACACAACTTGTAGGCTATATGATTAAACACACAACATTCCCATGTATATTTCACAATTAACAGTATATGATCTATAAGTGGCGTTTTGTGGACATTCTGATAGGACATGAAGGAAGAAACTACTAAAATGAGTTCATGTCGATACTGAAAGATGTAAACCATTCTAACCAGGAATACCCACCATTGGAAGTACTTTTGATGTGTAGGGTGAAGAACTTGGTTGATTTTCTTGGTCCATGGCTTGTCTCTTAGCCAGTGGCAAACTATCATCAATGGATATTGGCAAAGAATCAATCACTTGTGATGCAATCAAGCAGTGCCCACTAGGATTATGACCCTGAACACCGATCACCTGATATTTCTAATGGTCAATACTCAAGAGTGCTTATCTCTATACTCATAGAATCAATAGTCCGTCTAAGACAATGATTTACCTGGCCGGGGAACAAAGAAAACTGGAGCAATTTTTGGAAGTCAAGACGCACTCTCTGCCCTCCAGAATGTTCAACACTATGACATATAAAACAAACGATATCAGTGACAACTGAAAATTCCATTAGCATGTCCATGATGACATATTATAAATTCACCAAGAATGTAAAAAGCTTATATATGATCCTGACAATATAAAATCAGTACCTGCCTTGTAACAAGATGGGTTTATCATTCAGATGACCTTCTCCATCACAACAAACCATGCCAAATGCAAATATACTTCTCTGGAAGGGAGATGTTATGGTGTTAAAAATTGTATAGTAGAATCATACCATGCAATTAGAATTAAGGACATATACAAGAAAATGACCAGATTTCGAAGTTAATGGAGTACTTATAGAATATGTCCACAATGAATGATATTCACAGAGTAAAAATACATCAGAACAATATGATTGCTATAATTTGTCACAAGAGAAATGTATCATCCCACGTGACAAGGAATCACCTGCGAAGCCAGGCTAGCATTAGTTGGTTCTCCATAAAGTCCACATGTCGTATATGCAAGTGCATACCTTCTAATGTGATTCTCAAGGGAATTGAACTATCAACCAGAAAATCATAGAGCAGAAAATGAACACATTATGAAGGGAACTATACAAGTCACCTTGAAAGATTATTTAGACACAGAAGACAGATAATGAACACTACTAGCAAGGTTCATGAGTTTATTTACCCGATCTTCAATTTTGTCATGCATGAATCTGCAACCTACTTCTGGCTGCAAACTTAGAATGTCCAAAGAGCACCTTTCCCTAGGTTGAAATCTTCTAATGACATCGCCATCTGCCTTCTCAAGCTCTTAATTTTCGGAGACAGACAACCAATCTTTAGAGTTCAAAGTAAATTGTGCTACGAATTTGCATATTCGTTGTCCAAAAGGAGTTATGAACAACTTGAACTGATTCTTTTGAAGATGGAGGTTTTTATTTTGTTATAGGTGTTGATATTGAGCTATATGACTCCATATACGACCTTTCAGCCAGACGATTGGGTGTGTTTAAGAAGTCTTCTTTCTTATCATCATGTTCATCATTTATCAACCTGCAGAATAGATCTTTCAGGAATTTAGTAAGAGCAGGCCTGGTTGTGGATATATTAGAAGAAATGAAGGTGTCAATATAATTGGCTGTATTACTTGAGACTAAGAATGTGGGGTTGATCTGCACTTTATAATAGAGAAACTAAACTAGATAGCAACTGGTGTGGCTAGGAGAATTGATTATATGCATCGAGGATGTGATATGAGAATTCAGTATTTTGATATCATGTCTCAGAAAAACTCTTATCTTCAATCCCAAGATCGAGAACATATTATATGGTTATATCGTGTCTTAGGACATGTATCAAACACTTAATGGACACACATTGGACGCTCCAAAATACACTTGGCCATAGGTATCGTGACTAAGTGCTCGTGTCGTGTCGCATCTGTGTTCGTGCAACAGAAATTTGATCAATCATAATTCATGAACTAGAGTAAATCAATGTGCATAAATAATATTGAAAAACAACATATAAACCCAAAAAGAACATTAAAAACAACCAATAAAACCAAATCCTTACTCTAAATAGAAGATTCCTCTTGTTGCTGCTTTGGATTGAGAGTATAAAATTTTTAGGGTTGAACACCATTTGCGTATAAAAAAAATATGTACAAGTGAGAGAGAAGCCATACTGTAATGCCCGTGGTTCGTATCACGTATTGGGAATACGTGTACGTATTTCGGACTCGTATTTTTGGTTTGTTATAATTAGTGAGCCTTGGATTTTATTTTGCATGTTGCATTAGCATGGTTCATCATGGCATTGCATTGGCTTGGTTTGGTTCGGTTTAGTGGGTTTGGCTTGGTTTGGTTTTGTGTGGACCACTCCCACCTACCACCACTCCCTACCATAAATATCTATCCCACTCTCTCTCTTCCATTATTACTCATTACTCATTTCTTCTTCTCCATCTTTACTCTTCACCTACCAGGAGAGAGTGGAGAGCTTAGGCAAGTGCACCTTGCTTCATGGAGGAAGTCCATTTTTATTGTTCCATTTTCTTTCTCATGTGTTTTTAATCAACTTTAGTTCTTGGCATTTTTTATTTTCATGGTTAAATTTTTGTATATCTAGCTCTGTGGTATTTTTGGGTTCCCAGGATTTTTGATCCATCAAACTTGCATATTTTGCTAAGTTGATGATCCCATGATTGCAGAAAATTTCATTTGGTCCAATATTGACCTACGGGATTTTGTTGAGCCGCATGGACATTTTTAGCACTTAACCGCATGGCCTATTAATGCAATAGTCAGCATTATTTTGCATGCATTAATTAATACAATACTAACAGTCAGCCGCATAGCATCAGAGCAAGCATTATAATAATGCTTTATTGAAGGCATTTTCTAATGCACTTTCCTTAGCCATGCATCCCTAAGCATTTAAATGCATATATGAAATGCACCTTTTTCCTTACTAGCCGCATAGCATCCTTCTTTACTAGCCGCATAAGCATTCTTAGGCTTAAGGCATCCTAAAGGCACTTTTCCTTTGGTCTTGCATGCATTTAATGCATGGAATAATGCACTCTTCCATGCACAGCCGCATAGGCTTGGAAAAAGGGCATTTAATGCACTTTTGTTAACATATTTAGCTAATGCACTAAAGTAGCATTATAAAAATGCTTTTTCCTTGAAAGGCATTTTTGAATGCATTATTAAATGCCTTCCCTGGACATTTAGCCGCATAAGAATTCACTAAAGGCATTTTTTTGCACTTTAGTCCCTAAAGTAATGCTTAAATGCCCTCCTGAGAAAGATCAGCCGCATATGAATGCTTTAAATGCATTTTATGCATTTTAGTCCCTAAAATTTCATTTAATGCACCTTATGCATATAAGTCCTTAATATACTTAAGGCTTGAATGCTTTAGCCTTTAGCATGAGTTCCCTGTATTACTTTTGCATGCACTACAAAGCCCAACGTGCAAGCATTTATGACTTGCACGTACTTGTATGCTTTAGCAGAGAAAGCATGCTGTTTGGAATACGAAGGAGCCGCATATGCTCGCCAAGCATATTTTATATGCTTACAAACAAGCCGCATATGGGAGCATGGAACAATCAACCGCATGGTCATTATTTAATTATTTATTATTTGTTGTATTTTATGCAAATAAATGTGAGGGTGAGCCGCATGGCCTTGGTTATTCCTGGGCCGCATGGCAAATTGCCATTGTGTGCTGGCCACGTGGGTTTAATGCATTGATTATTGTTAGGACCCACATGGCCACTATACTTGAGTGGCCACGTGCCCCTTTTCTTTGTTTGAGTGGAAGCTCGCATTTATTGTCTTTCTACTTTCTGTCTTTCTGACTGCATGAATATTTCTTGTTAGCAATTACTCTTGGCCGCATGGCCCCCCCTTCAACTATTTTCTGGCCGCATATGCTTTGGCTGGCCGCATGGGTGGCCTTCCACTCTCTTTGACCGCATATTTGTTCTCCCACTTTTGGACCGCATGGGTCCCACTTTGATTGTTTAAATGTTTTATTTGGCTAAATTGTGGTCAAAATTTCTTTCCACTTCCAACATGAAAGTTGTAGAGTTTCTCTTTGGCTTCAAGAACATATATATTATTAATATATTATTATTATTATTACACAAGTTTCTTCCCTCCTAGATAAATGACATAACTTGATAGTGACCCGCCGTGGTGCACTCCTGACAAGATAACTTGATTTGACATGATAACTTGACATGATAATTCATGATAGTGGCCCGCCGTGGCGCACTCTTGACATGATAAATCTGACATGATATTCCTTGAAATGCTGTTGCGACGGCTAACACGATATGACAAGATTGAATAACTTGGACACCGTGGACAATTGTGCTTGTACAAATGAACCCGTCTTGTCTTGCATCATGTCTAGGACGGAGATCCCTGAGTACCACGGTCAGGGGTACCCACTGAAATCAACTAAGGCTAACAACTAGAATAAATCCAGTAGTCATGCAAAGATTTTCCAGCTACAGGCAATCCCGTTATCTGGGCGCCCCACTTGGGATCTGTAGCCTGCCGTCGAGTAGGGCACATTTCCAGCACACTGTCATGTGTTGCACCCTCTAAGTCACCTAAGGGTACATGCGTTTCCTGAACGATGTACCCACTTGAGTTCAACCCCTAATTGCGTCCGGATAGCCTGGATGGTCTACATGGCTTGTGGCTGTGGAATAATATCGCTGCATCTTGCTAGTAATTAGGCCTGTGATAACCCTAGTTAGTTAAAGTATCAAGCCGTACTTATTGCTTGGCCGTGAAATGTTGGATGAAGTTCAATCAGTCTAGTCTTGTCTTGATCCTGTACAAGATTGTTACATGTCCTGATTTCTTACATTTATCCTGCCGATAAATGGTAGGAGAATCCAAGTTCTGTTCAGACGAAGGGTTACAACCCCGGTCCTTGTTTGGTTTACGGGTTGTAACCTGGCTATCTGAATAGTCCCATGGTTATCCCATCGTATATCACCTGTCCTGTTTTCTTTAATTGTTGTCTTTTATTATATATATTATTATTACTCTTGTGCTGATTGCTGGTTTTAGTTCCTAAGTGAAGCCTCCTTTGTGGCACTTGCTCTTTCTGGGATCTGACCCAGCTGGTTTTGTATGGTCAGATACCAGAGCAGCTCCAGAGGATCTACCGGTTTTCCAGCCCGATGGTGAATACCAGGCGTAACCAGGGCAACGAGTGGATTTATTTTTGCTCTCCCACTTTATTGTAAAATTATTCTTTTTAGGCGTTTAGCCGCCGATCCAGTGTTAGCTCGTATACATTTTACTTACTGTCTGCCTACGAGCTGTAGCATGATTGGCAACCTAGGGTTGATCATGTATGACTAAAACTCTTGCTAGTCCTCACATTTTGTAACGACTAGCTTCATGATCAGCTGAATATGTAATGTTTGGGACGCCTTACTATTGTATATTTGGTGATCTTACATCTTGTAACTCTATTTACTTGCTTGTGATTGAGACACTAGGCTTGTTAATGACCTTAAGAGACTGATGGCTTGTAGATAAACCCTCATATATCTAGACAGCCGTGACCGTATAGTGGAGTGGATTCCATTTCATTATACGTAGCTGGCTATGTCTGCCCCCGCTCTCCAGTATTCTAGTTCTGGGGCATGACACATACCTTCTTCTTCAATATTTTTTTTGGGGGTGGATGAGAGTTTGTTGGTGGGCGTTGCTGCATTTAGCATGGCGCGAGCACACGCGGAACTTCCGTGAAAAAAAAGAGGGAAACAAATTTTGTTGTGGGAAAATTGGGGAGGGAAAATATGATAGTTGTAGATTTCTTGGAGAAGGGGGGGGGGGGAGGGAATAGCTATTTGGTTTCCATATATTGTGCAAATTCGGTTAAGACTTGGTAAATATTAGACCTAAATGTTTGCTATACTCAATCATGTTGTTGCCGGTTAGGACTAGGTCATTATATGACATGAAATTTTGTTATACTCAAATAATGTTATAATTTAAATAATTACATCAAAAGAATACTGGAAATCAAATGAATCAGAATAAATTGTTTATTTTAATTTTTATTTAATTTAATTTTTGTTACAAGGAAAATTTTGTGACTAATAGTTTTATGTGACATAAAATCATTTATTAACTAAAAGCAAAACCTTAAGTGACAAAAATAAAATTTCAATCTTGTGACTAATACTTTTATGTGGTGGTTTTTTTTGTAATTAAAAGAAAACCTTAAGTGACAAGTATTTTCACTTGTCACCCACAACTTGTCTTTGACCTGTGTCAAAAATTAAAAATTTATTTCTGTGACAGCATTCTGTGACGACCAATAAAACCAAAGTCACTGAATGATTTAATTTTGTGACCATAGACAATAGTTGTCACAGAATCAAATTATGAGTGACAACAGAAATTATTTGTCACAGAAATATTCCTTTCAGTGACAAGTTTTATACTTGTCACAAATTACTTGTCACGGAAACTCGAATTTCTTGTAGTGTGTTCTTCTTCTCGGAAATTTTGGAGAAGAAGAACAGTTCTCTGGCCGCATGGCAGTACTTGACCGCATGAACATTCATGCGGCAAGTCGCTCCGCCGCATGAGACCCTTGTATTCCAGCCGCATGGACTTGAACCGAGCGCGTATACCTGAACTTCTCAGCACCGCATATGACTGGAGTTCCGCTGGCCGCATAAGTCCTCAGTTCTTCTAACCGCATGGGGTCCAACCCGTCCTTAGCCGCATACAGCCTTTCTTAATGGCCGTATGGAGCTTCGATCCGCGCCAGCCGCATGGAGCTTCGATCCGTGCCAGCCGCATGGACTCGCTTCCCGTCAGCCGCATGTGCGCCCTTGCCTTTCTAGCCGCATATGCCACCGTCCTCCCCCCGACCGCATGAGACTTGGTCAGTTCAGCCGCATAGGGCTGAGGCCCCTATTCTGCCGTATGCGCGCATCCATTCCTAGCCGCATGAAGCCCACTCTTCCGCCCGCCGTATGAGATCCAACTTCTTGGAACCGCATGCGCCCTTGCCTCCCTAGTCGTATGCGCCCTTGCCTATCTAGCCGCATGCCCCTGTCCTTACCAAGTTGTATGCGCTCTCCTTATTGGCCGCATGAGTTCTAGTAACCCTGAGCCGCAGGGCTCCTTCCTGTGCCTTGCCCTGCTATTTAATTCATGTCCTGTGACCTTAGCATAGCTTGGATCTCCTGATTTAATGCTTGCACTATGATGCCCTGCACATGTACCTGAACACGATAGTGACCCGTAGGGGTGCACTCCTGACATGTAAGACATGACATGACCTGATAGTGGCCCGTCGTGGCACACTCCTGACAAGTGAATTTGACCTGATAACCTGGCATGATATATCTTGATAAGCTGTTACGACGGCTACCTGACATGACATGACCTGTATAAGCAACCTGGACACCGTGGGCGATTGTGCTTGTACAAATAATCCAGTCCTGTCTTGCATCACGTCTAGGAGGGGACTCCTGAGTACCACGGTCAGGAGTACCTACTGAAATGGACTAAGGCTAATAACTAGATTAATACATTAGTCATATAGAGATCTCCCAGCTACTGGCAATCCCGTTACCTGGGCGCGCTTGGGATCTGTAGCCTGCCGTTGAGTATGGCACATTTCCAGTACACTGTCATGTGTTGCACCCTTCAAGCTACTTAAGGGTACATGCGTTTCCTGGACGATGTACCCACCTGAACTTAACCCCTAATTTTCGACCTGGGTAACCTGGATGGTCTGCATGGCTTGTGGCTGTGGAATAATCTCGTTGTATCTTGCTAGTAACTAGGCCTGTGATAACCCTAGTTAGTTAAAGTATCAAGCCGTAGTTATTGCTTGGCCGTGATTGTTGAATGGGGAATTATCAGTCTAGTCTTGCCTTGATCCTGTACAAGATTGTTACATGTCCTGATTTTCTTACATTATTTTGCGGATAAATGAGAGAAACCAAGTTCGGTTCAGATGAAGGGTTACAATCCCGGTCCTTGTTTGGTTTAAGGATTGTAACCTGATTATCTGAATGGTCCCATGGTTATCTTACCGTATATCCTCGTGATGTTATATTTTCTCCAGTTTTACTATATATTATTATCTTCTGTGCTAATTACTGATTTTAGTTCTTAAGTGAAGCTTCCTTTGTGGCACTTGCTCTTTCCGGGGTCTGACCCAGCTGGTTTTGTGTGGCCAGATTTCGGAGCAGCTCCAGAGGATCTACCGACTTTCCAGCCCGATGGTGGCGACTAGACGTAACCAGGGCAACGAGTGGGTTTATTTTTGATCTCCCACTTTATTGTAAAAATTATTCTTTTGAGGCGTTTAGCCGACGAGCACCTGTTAGCTCGATTGCACTTACTTACTGTCTGCCTACGGGCTGTAACATGATTGACAGATCCTAGGGTTGATCATGTATGACTAAACTCTTGCTAGTCCTAACATTCTGTAACGACTAGCTTCATGATCAACTGAATATGTAATGTTTGGGATGCCTTACTATTGTATATTTGGTGATCTAACATCTTGTAACATTTACTTACTTGCTTGTGATTGAGACACTAGGCTTGTTCATGACCTTAAGAGACTGTTGGCTTGTAGTTAAACCCTCATGTATCTAGACAGCCGTGACCGTATAGCGAGATGGAATCCATTTCATATACGTAGCTGGCTATGTCTGCCCCCGCTCTCCAGTATTCTGGTTCTGGGGCGTGACAGGGGTGGGTGGGAGAAGTAGCAGCCGGGGGGGAGGGTAGTTTAGGATAAAAGAAAAAATGGGTATCAAGTTAGAAATATAAGTTGAGATAGGGTATTAAGTTAGTACCTAAAAATTTTGAGGGTATTAAGTTAAAAAACTGTGATAGTTGAGGGTATCAAGTTACAATTTATCAAAAAAAAAAGCATAAAGAGAAAGAGATGTTTAACAAATTAGTTTACAAGAGACTAGTATATATGTATTTTGTCTTGCACTTACGGGACTTAGTGCACGATATATTGTATTTCTTTTGGATCCATTGTCGTCAATTTTTATCATTATTATAAATTAAAAGAATAATACGTCCATGTGGCTCGATTCATTGATCTTTTACCGTCCAGCCAGGGTCTTATACTTCTTCTCGGTAACCACAAGAGCCACCCGAGTTCGATTTTTATAATACTTGAGAATAACATATAATAGTTTTATTAAAAAAAATTATACTTAATTACATAATTAACCATATTAAATTTAGGTAATTTATAAATGCACATCCAAACTTACTCATGGCTAGCCCAAATCGTTATTTCTTTTATTTACAAGTTTGTCATCCAAAAAATTTGTTAGGGGCTACCCACTACATAGTATAAAAGCCAACTTTTTGGAATTTTTTTCTTTTTCATCCTTTGCTTCTTTTTCTTCCAAATTTCCCCCAAAAAAATTCAATCCATGTTCATGCCTAAATTTTTTCTTCTAGTAACTAAATTTGGTTTTCATTTTAGACGGATTTTCGAACCCATTTTAGGGTTTCGAACTTCAAAAATTCGTCCACAATCGTGACGAAGACGACGATGGTCTGTCAAAAAATTTGACAGTCCTACGAATTAGAAGGGTTGCAAAAAAAAATGGCAGTCATAAATAAAAACATTGAACAACATATTTTCTTTAGGATTGTCAACAAAATTTGGCTATATTGAACATCATTTTTTTTAGGACTGTCCAAAATTTTGACAGTCCTTCCAATTGGTAGAATTGTCAAAAAAATTGGCAATCCTAGCAAGATTTGATTAACTAGATTATGCAGAATGTAAACCATACAATCCTATAAAAATATGAACATACATGTTAACATGGCACTATCTCACTATTGGTATCAATTGAAATACTCGAAAAGACTTTATATTTGAGCATTTGGTGCACATAGTCTGTAGTAATTTTGAAGTGTTAATATAGATGAAGATCCACGAAAATGTTCATAGAATGAAACAAGTAAAACCATGAGCAAACTTGTTATTATTTTAGGACTATCAATTTTTTTACAATCATTTTAATTGATAGGACTGTCAAAAAATTGATAGTCCTAAAAAAATTGATATTTAATGAACAACCATATTTTCTTTAGTACCGTCAAAAAAATTAGCAGTCCTTAAAATTGGTAGAACTGTCAAAAGTTTTGACAGTCCTAAATAAAACATGTTGTTCAATGAACTGCATAACTTGAATTATTTAGGGCTGTAGAAAATTTCTACAGTCCTGACAACATACAGGACTATAGAAAATTTCTACCGTCCTAAGTCTTACCGATCGTGACTATGACAAAATTTCTTACTTTGAAACCCTAAAATGGGTTCGAAACTTTAAAAATTAGTCAAAGTTCATCCTAAACCTATTTATATTACTACACTATGATATTTGGACATCTCCAAAATTGGGAAGAATATTGGGAAGAAATTAGGGTTTTGGTGAAGATGAGGGCGGCATAGAAGAAGAAGTTTAGGAGTTTGAAGGGAGAGAGAGCGAAAGTTAGAATGATTAGGGTTTGAAGGGTTTGGGGGATTGGGAGGTGGGCAGCCCTAGTAAGAAAATGGCTACCCTGAGTAACTTTTCATCTAAATTGGGCTATATCTGAGTAAGTTTCGATGTGCCTTTATAAATTATCTAATTAATTTAATGAACAATTTTAATTAACAAACATAGATGAGGACATTTTTGGAACAAAAACTTCTACGGTGAAGTCTACTTTTCTTATTGTATAGTAGTATATGTCACGTCCCGACTCGCCAAATCGGTCATCATCGCCTTGACTCGAGATAAATCAATTCCACGAGTCAGGACGTGATGCCGTACAAGTCTTTATTGGACTTGTACAAGGCAAGAATGTGCACTTGAAATTTTCTTTGACACGACGCGTTGAAATTAAACACTTCAAAGAGTTGAAGACATAGAATATGAAGAAATTTAGCTTTTCATTCATAAAACTTACAAAATATGTGCAAGGTCATTTTTACATTACATATGCCGTTGCGGCTATATCTTTGAAACACAAAAGAGAACTCTCGACAAGCTGCCATAAAAGAATTCTTGTCGTTCCATACATTCATGCCCCTTTATACATTTGAACAAAAGCCTTCGATCTGAATTGGGCTTCAAAATACTTCAAAATAGGAGAGCTTCGAGACGCCTCTCATTCTTCAACTTCAGTCTAGTCTCGAGCTCTCGCAGCGCGCTCGTTACCTGGGGAGTTGGGGATTAGCACACTTACTAGTGGGTGGGACGAACCCACTATGGATTGGACCGAATTAATGGATTAGGACTTATTTCAATAAAATCGATTTGGTTGAGTGATACGAGTACTGTTCCAACTAATGAATCGGCTACTGCATCTAGGACTTATTTCAGCAATAGTCGATCCATTAGTTGGAACGGTACTCGTATCACTCGTCCAAATTGATTTTATTAATGCCATGGTTTTCGTATACCAAACTCGTCGCTAAGTCAGACTAGCCATCTATGTTCCTAACCATGTCTGTCACGACCCGCACCCGTTTTTTTCTAAACGGATACGAGACGTGTCCAAGCCAGCCTACATCGCAGTGTCGGCGGTAGAACGCTGTATAGCCACATTGCTCAAAAATCACAAGTAATGCTCATTCACAAAATTAATTTAATTTACAATGATCACAAGTTTTACATTTTACATAAAAATATAAACTTGTACAAATAAATGAATGACTACAACTCAACTATCTAGCTAGTCTCTAGGCTTTTGTCTGCAAGTATTCCCGTCACTCCCCAAGCTAAGTGAATCTACGGCTAACCTGAAAAATGTTGGTTTCCAGTCAGGAATGGAACGAGCACAATTCACTGAATACAATTTCAATAAATGAAAATGACTATAAACAAAGGTTAGACATCAATCATGAGTTTTGAAAATAAACAGGAAATACGGAAAACCAATAGCAAATAAATAGACACAAAATACTTTCCCCAACTGTTAGAAGTACCTTTGATATGTGATCCGTCTGGGACACTACACCGCACGGTCTACGAGGTCTACTTGCATGAAAAATAAGCACCGTCTACGAGGTCTACTTGCAGAAAAATAAGCACTGTCTACGAGGTCTACTTGCAGAAAAAATAAGCACTGTCTACGAGGTCTACTTGCAGAAAAATAAGCACTGTCTACGGTCGGATCACACATCCTTGGTACTTCTCATTTTCGACTCAACAATTTATAATAGAGTATAAAAATCACATAACCAATGGCCAATCAATGAAATATAGTAAAGATCAATATTGAAATGCAGATAATAAACTGTACTCGCCTGTGGTCCTGTACCGGTGTAACCGATAATCTGAACCACTCAGAATGCCACAATAGTCAAAACTCGTACAACAGTCCCCGAAAGCTGAAATAAATATTACCAATGTTCTTAGAATAGTCAAATTAGCTAGGATTGCCTATCCTTAAGTCCAATTCTGGACACAAGGGCAAAACAGTAATTTCGGACCAAAACGGTGTCCGTCGTTGGATCCGTTTTGCACCGAAAAGTGTGCCAGAGTTAATGGTCTCTAAAGTCGTCAAACTACATGTCTACGGATCCAGTTTTCCGATACGAACCCAACCGTATGTCCAGAGTTGGATTCCGGCAGGCCGTGCACAAAATCGTCTGTTGAGTCGGACCGTGGGGCCCGCAAAACGACGATCCAATCAACTGTCTCAGAATCGGACCAAACTTGGCATACAGGACCAGAAAAATGATACGGTCCTATTGGCGTAAGTTTCGTCTCGATCTGACAAGCGTGCACAAAGTAATTGGAAAACTTGCACAGAGGCTGATACGGTAAATTTTGACGGATACGGATCAAATTCGTCGCACACACGCGACAAATTTGAATTCAGTCAAAGCCCACACGACCACGAAGCCGTTACGCACCTTTCGATGCTTTCGGTTCGCGACCAAGTCGCCCGGTTTGGTGGGACGCACGTGGTATCGGAGGGTTTTATAGTTTTTCAAAAACTGTTTTCCTAGATTTTTTTCGATTTTCACATGGGTTTTCGTACTGCACAATGAACGAAAATTTAATCTAAAAGTTGGGTTTTAATCCTGATTATATTGTCCTTAAACCTATTTATATGGTTTCCTAAGTTACTTGATGGGGCAGCGATTATTCGCCTTCCTAAACAGGGTCTGGACAGTCGTAACTCTGTCTTTTTTGACAAGTTTTTTTCCCTCTTCGCATCGATTTTTCGAGTGATCAGAGGCTACAAGCTACAAACTAATAGAAGGGACCTTGAGACGTATATATAGTACTCGTACCTTGTAACGACCGGCACCCACTGTGAGTGTACGAGTACGTAACAACGCCCAGCCTACGCCGCAGTGTAGGCGGTAGAACGTTGTCCTAGGTCAATCATCTAAAAATATAAAGGTACCTATACATTATATACACTCCGAATGGAGGTGACATAGCGATACAGTCTCAATCACATCTAAGGTAGAGTACGATAAAAAGATAGATAGATATGGAACGAAATGAATCCACAGAGATACAATCAGATAGAGGTCTAAGTGTCTAAGATGACATCTCCATAATATCAGATAAAACAACTCCCAGTACATATACAATAATGTATCAATGAGAAGACAAGGTAAGAGTCTAAGCTAGCAGTCTAAACCACTGGTGGTAGATCCTCTACTGCAATTGGGTCCAAGTCACAAGTGTTGTCTAAGCTGCACCATAATGGGTAGACACCAGAGCCTCATCATTCACTGTAAAATTTTCAACAGGTCCAGTCAGGACAGGAGCGAGCACAATACATCTCAACAGATCATAGCAGGTTAGAAAATATAATAATGCAGTAGAGTAAGATACATGAAACTGAAAGAAAGTACAGAATGTAAACAGAGAGAGAACTGTAATAGAAATATCTACTATAAATAGAGAACTAACAGTGGCTAGTGAGTCAGAATACAATATAGACATGTAAATAGCATAGGAGATTCTGGAAACTACACTATAGAGTGATTCTGGGAACTACACTACTTGGATATTATTCACATGTCTACTTCTACTCCCCCGTACCCCAATCAATACACAAGGATCCAGCCAGGTTATGTTACGATCCATGCAATGACCCACAAGGGGTGATACATGGTAGGCCCATAAATGGGTGATTCTGGGAATGCCCATAAATGGGTGATTCTAGGAAGACTCTGTGATCATGAGAGTACATGTCACAAGTGATCAATGAACCATGAAGCATAGTGATACACAATGTAAGTGAAACGCACAGAACATGTAGTATCCGATGCTCCCTGAGGGGATAACATCTTAAGAAAGGATCCATATAGTACTAATCCGTGTTACCAACGTGACAGCATCAAGTAAAGTAATCTAAAGCAGAAAAATAATTCTAAATAGGATATGAAATGATCAGAGAATGTACTCGCCTGTATCCTGAGTATCTGAAGAATATCTACTGTCCGAGAAGTGGTGTCTGTCTCCTATAGAACAGTACAAGTCACAATATGTCCAGGTAAATAAAATAAGATACTATGATACAGTCTACATGATACTAGGTCAATCCTAGACCAAAGTCAACCCTGGTCAACTTCAGTCAACTAAAAAGGTCAAAGTTAGGTCAACTAGGTCAAACTAGACTAAATGAAGTCTAACTAGGCCTAAACAATCTACCCTAGCTAGTACACCATACACTAGTCTATAGGGTATTACACATGTGTATATTTCATATACACAAGACCACCCATGAGTACCCTAGGCTATGTCATCTAGGTTATAGGCCATAGGCCCTATCCCCTAGGCAAATAGCCATACACTAGTCCATATATCTATGTAGAATCACAACCATATGTAGGCCATGAGCTAATTACAAGCCACAATACTATAGGCCAACACCATATATATATATCACTATATACACATATATGTATATAACATAGGAATCTCAACTCACACATTACATTCACATATTTATACACACTAGCTATGTAGGCTATACCTACATTAAACTACAATTCACATTGGTTGTATGTATATCATTACATATATATATATATACACATAGAAAGTTAGAGAGGGGAGAGCATGCCTTATGTGAGTGTGTGTCTTAATGTGCCAGTGTGCACCAATCCAGATTTTCATTCCCAGTCTAAACAGTGAAGTGTATGCATGGATATTAGGTCCTCTTGTATGTGTAACATTGCATATACATGTATTCCCCAAATTTCAGATTGTGGTGTGAAAGTATGACTGGAAATATAAGAGATTGTGTGTGTGTGTAGAAGAACCTAGGTGACAGTGTTCAGGTGTTCAGGATGTGAGGACAGTACATGTGTGAACATGTGAGATTGTGAGTGTGTGTGGGTGATGAGCTAAGGGTGGCCTGTGCTCAGGTTTAACAACCCAAAGACAGTGCATACAAAGTCATTCCAGGTTCAGTCGTGCCTCAATATTCTCAGGTTTTGAGAACGATGGAATCAAAACAGTTGTAAATGGGAAGGAAAAAAGACAGTTTTAATATGAATTAAAAGACAGTTGAAAGGAAAGAACAGGGACAGTTAACACCCAATCCATTGAACCCATTCTCAGATTTGAAACTGAGATAAAATCACAGTTCAATGAGGGAATCATACGACAGTGAGCAATAAACCAATCCCAAATTTGAATTCCTATCATGCAACCACACCAATCAACAGTTAACTCAAAACATATAGAATTTAACCAAAGTGAGGAATTAAGCTTGTAAAGTACCCTTCATTCAGTTTATACAATGACAGTGAACTAGCCCAATGTATAGGAGTTAACATGACAATTCATCATTCAACAGTTTTAGGAAAGGAATGGAAATCGATTCTCAGGTTTTAAGTATCCAGGAATTGAGAACTTAATGACAGTGAACTATAAACCATAGTAATCTATCACACTTTATTGAATCAACATTGAACCCCATATTGACAGTATATAATAACAACAGTGAATAAATTTGAATTTCCCATTCCCTTTGAAAACCATGTATCCCATTTGAAACCAAAACCTCAATGTAAACTTAACACAATGTAAACTGTCTTTGAACAACTAACAGCCTATCAGTGAACTAACAAATTACCTGAGAATTTATCATGGCAATGAATCATTCAAAATCAATTGAAAATCTGGAATGAAAAGTTCAGGAAAAATAGAATATCAGGACTGTGTATCAGTCCAACCTTAACAGTGCAAACCATAAGTCGAATTCCCATAATCTCAATGAAAAACAAACCTTAACTTGAAAATCAAACTAACATGAACTAATACATATGTTCAGGAATTAATGGCAATTTAATCATTAATTTAACATTTAAACAATGGCATTAAATATGGCTATAATAACATTCAAAATCAGTTTTTAAACAGGAAATGAAAGTTTCAGTCCACATTAACCTACATCGACCAACAATCAACATTGTAGCAATCAATCACACATGTATATGAATCTACATGATAATTAACATCAAGGAAATCAGTGAAATTACACTTTAAAAGATCAGAAAAATGGGAATCAATATGAGAATTCAGAACTGTGCACATGACTGCCTCGTGCACGCGTGCATACCATTCGTGGACACGACACGAACTAGGACACGTACTCGTGCCTATAGGTTCGCCTAGGATAGGACTAGGGTTCCACCACCCTGAATCGTGTCTAAACCGTGTCCTTGTGTGACACGAAGGCAGTGTCAGCAGCCCAGTAGCCATCTGTGCACGATAGTGTCCAATCCGTACGGGCAAGATTTTTCACTATCCACTAATTAAAATCCCTTAAAAATTTATACACTTCATGTCAGTCACCTAGTAATTGTTCGCACAAAAATTTGTGTCCGGACGTGTCGTGTCCGTGGAGAACTGGGACCCGGGCAGCAGGAGAAGCCCTAGCCGCGCGCGGGACTGTGTCCACGAGTCCAGTGTGACTCGGACACGACTCGAAATCACCTCAGTCGTGTAGAATCTCACAAGCAACCTGAAAAACTAAATTCCTATTCAAATACTTTCTGAAAACTCGATCGAAATGCCCACTGTGATATTTCGTCGAACACCTACGAATGCACACTGATACGTGTCCGATACAGACACGTAAAGGACACGAAACCTAGCAAAACCTATTCCTACAGTTAGAGGACACCTAGGGCTTCCTATCCATGCCTAGAAACTAAAATTTCATGGAGAGAATGAGAAGTTACCTATTGGTGTTCTTCTCCAAAGAAAGCTTCAAAATGGGGGATCCTTCTTGCTAGCCCCAAAGCTCCAAATTGTCCCAAATTTGAGAATGGCCTCCATGAACAGTAGGGGAATGAAATTTAGATTACTATAGAAGAAGTTTGAATGAAAAAGGAATTATATTGATCAAAATAGGAAAGGGTTTCTAAAGGGACAAACCTTGTTCTTGCCAATGGAGAGAATGAACAAAAGAGGCAATATTTTGGGAGAGATTTTATAGGGGTGGATCCCTAGGTGGCTGGCCATAAATGCTAGGGTTAGGGTTTTGGGATTCAATCCAGGGGCTCTCATCACATCTAATCTATTCAATGGCTAGAAATCTAGGTTTCCCCTTCTAGTCAAGTTGCAACCTATTCCTTTCTAACAAGTCATGACTTAACCCAACTAACCCATACTAAATAATACTAACCATGGCTTACTAGACTAGCTATGACTAATCTAGGTTAGGTCCAATCTAGGTTAGGACTAAACACAACACAAAACAATCAATTAAATAATATTTTAATCACACCATTCTAAATAATTATTTTAAATTCCAAATAATATATATTAAATTCAAATAATTCAAAAATGACAAAAATACCCTCAAACTAAAAATGATAAATGAAATACCCTAATCACATGGCTAGGCTCTAGGTCACTATCTCTAGGGTTATACTAGCAAAACACCAAATCACAAGCCATGATTTTAAATAGTTTAAAAATGATTAAAAATCACCAAAAATCATAATATGAAATAAATATCAATAAATAATAATTATAATTACAAGATTTCAAAATTACCCTCATCTGGAAAACTGGGTGTTACAATCCTACCCACCTTAGAAAAATTTTGTCCTCAAAATTAAGATGATCGCACCCCCTTCTAGGTCAAACATAGTCAAGGGTCAATTACTAGTCAATTTTCTCAACATCCTAGTACTTGGTCATCAGCTGGTCAACTTCTTAGAATTTTACCTATGTTAGCTACCTAAGTGTTGGCAACCAAAATTTAGCAAAAAGAGAAACTCTATAATAGGATAGCTCTCAACTTTCCAATCCTATCAAATCACCCATAACTAAGTACCTACAAGCTGAGCACACCGATCCCAAATACCACATATATATATGCTCAAGAACAACAACCATCACATATATCCTAAGTATATCATCTATATATATATGACTGATCAACCAAGGGTTAAAGTAGACTAAACTTATAAGGGACTGAAACAAAAGCTTAGAATTTAGGCTAAGGATGAATGGTCTGAAACATCACTATAGGCAAAAGGGAATGATGCTAAGGAGACTGATATACAAGCTAAAGGACAGGACATTTGGGTCCACTTATATAGTCAAAGTGAGAGGAACCTACATAGTGACTGAAACATGCCTCTAGATCAACCTGGCCTCTCCTCTATATCTGGCTGAACTAACTATATGCAGGACAGTAGTCTGAAGAAGTGAACCAGACTGGTGTACAGGGAATGCAATAGGTAGTATACTGCAATTGAGTGCAGGCTACGTACCAATCAAATTACATTACACATATATACAAACTATATATATATTAACCCTCATCACCTCAACTCTACTCGGGGTCTAATAACACCTACTCCCTACCACATGCCTATCACTTCCAATGAAGGGGTCAGATACTGTAAGGTGTACTGGGACAGAACAGTGGTAAAGGGAGAACTCTTATCAACAACCCACATTATATCCCCAATGAATACAACTGTCCTAAATGGACTGAACAACCCTGCCCAAAAATATTTTGTAGGGCAGGTACTGCAGGTTATAATGAAGGGTATTGAAAGACTATCAAGTAAGATAAATGCTAAGAGATGCAGTAGGTCACCATGTACAGAAGTAAGGATGAGTGCAGACCTCTAATATGCACGATACTAACTCTCCAGATATGCAGAATATGGTAAGGGGTTGATGGTTATATTGGTGAGTCAATAATTGGGGTCTGAACTATGGTCCGGTGAAACCTATGATGCAACATGGTAGATAATGAAAGCTGAGTGCAGTGAACAACTTGTACAAGTCTGAACCAAGGGGACATGCTATCTAGTGAAGGGTCTGCACAGTGCCTATAAAGGTTGATCAACATGACTGAACTCAACACAAAAGAACTTACTAAAATAGGAAGTGGACCAATAGGCTAACAACATGTCAATAATCCTATACAACAATGACCTATAGATACCAACCAAACCCATATCCCATATGCCAATACCATCTGTAATCTATATGTTTATAGACCTCTCAGTCTTAGGTAAAACTACCACTATATTCAAGGACAGGCTCGGGTCATGGGTGTCTCACTGGAAAAAGGTAAGGAAAGTAATAACAATCATGAAGGTTGTAAGGCATACTAACATCCTATATGTAAACTGGTTGGTATTATAAACAACAGGGAAATCATCTACAATGGGTTACTATTCTAATACCAATACTAACTATCATCTCTAGGGTACAAACACTCTACAAGTCATCACATCATTACACTATGAAAGAACTACATATGAATAAGCTCTACAACTAAATATTTCTACTCCTAAGTTATTTGATGGAATACAATTTTATAACAACAGAAGGGTATGATAGAGATGATAGGTTAAAACCTTCTCAAGATAAAATCTGATAATCATATGCGTCTGTCCAAAATCATGTTATTCAGAGTCTTCGTCATGCTAGTGAGCAAGGCTACGATAATCACAGAGTCCTCGACTAAGGTACATACCTCTAGGTTCATGGTATGTAAAATTTTCGCATTGCCGCATGCGACGGCAAAAACCTTAAATTTCCACACCCGAGAAATACGTCCAAAATTTG
The DNA here is from genome assembly GCA_029216955.1 of Iris pallida. NCBI lineage: Eukaryota > Viridiplantae > Streptophyta > Magnoliopsida > Asparagales > Iridaceae > Iris > Iris pallida. The sequence goes on along the minus strand of JANAVB010024200.1, from coordinate 961,866 downwards.
ACTATATATCCTCACTATGCCAGCTAACATGACTATCGAAGATTCTAGATCCCATGATTTAGGCGACCTAGCCCATATGATTTTTTTTGAAGAAAAACAAACATAACAAAAGAACAACATGACGAAATTAATCAATCACAAGGAACAGATGGAATCGGATTTCAAGGTAGTTATAAAAGACAATTACGGGAATGAAATCGAGAAGAACGAAACTTGCAGCAAGATCTCTAATGGTCTGTGCATCCTCGACTGTCCTGACGATAGCTTACCCCTGCTAGTTTTTCCTGGTCTGCTGCTGATGCTGTATGAACCGTTGCTGCTGAGAGAAATCGGGAATGACGAGAAAAAGTCTCTGTACAGACAGAGGTGCACCTCCAATGTAGCAGAAACGCCAACCTAAGTCGGCACAACAGGAGCTGCGGTCTCGAGTCCCTGATGAACAGGACGAGAGGTGGCCAGCCTCTCGATAGTATTCCTCGAACCGGAGCCATGAGATCGTGTCTCCATAACCATCATGAAGACAGATCAAAACAAGAAGTAATTTCTGAGAATGAAGCAAAATTTCAAAGGAGGACAGTTTATATTCAAGGGAAGTCAATAAGCAACAATTTAGATAAAAGGAATATGATTAAGAGTTTTCCTAGTGTGATTGAGTACCCTCAAAAATATCCTAATCCTACTGCAGGCTGTAGTGATACTCTAGTTCAAATACCACTACATAAACTCGACCTGCATGGGCCACCACTAAAAACGTGTCACGATCCGCACCCACTGTGAGGGTACGAGTACGTAACAACGCCCAGCCTACGCCGCAGTATCGACGGTAGAACGATGTCCTAGGTCAATCATCTAACAATATAAAGGTACCTGTACATTATATACACTCCGAATGGAGGTGACATAGCGATACAGTCTCAATCACATCTAAGGTAGAGTACGATAAAAAGATAGATAGATATGGAACAAAATGAATCCACAGAGATACAATCAGATAGAGGTCTAAGTGTCTAAGATGACATCTCCATAATATCAGATAAAACAACTCCCAATACATATACAATAATGTATCAATGAGAAGACAAGGTAAGAGTCTAAGCTAGCAGTCTAAACCACTGGTGGTAGATCCTCTACTGTAATTGGGTCCAAGTCACAAGTGTTGTCTAAGCTGTACCATAATGGGTAGACACCAGAGCCTCATCATTCACTGTAAAATTTTTAACAGGTCCAGTCAGGACATGAGCGAGCACAATACATCTCAACAGATCATAGCATGTTAGAAAATATAATCATGCAGTAGAGTAAGATACAGGAAACTGAAAGAAAGTACAGAATATAAACAGAGAGAGAACTGTAATAGAAATATCTACTATAAATAGAGAACTAACAGTGGCTAGTGAGTCAGAGTACAATATAGACATGTAAATGGCATGGGAGATTCTGGGAACTATACTATGGAGTGATTCTAGGAACTACACTACTTGTATATTATTCACATGTCTACTTCTACTCCCCCGTACCCCAATCAATACACAAGGATCCAACCAGGTTATGTTACGATCCATACAATAGCTCACAAGGGGTGATACATGGTAGGCCCATAAATGGGTAATTCTAGGAATGCCCATAAATGGTGATTCAAGGAAGACTCTGTGATCATGAGAGTACATGTCATAAGTGATCAATGAACCATGAAGCATAGTGATACACAATGTAAGTGAAACGCACAGAACATGTAGTATCCGATGCTCCATGAGGGGATAACATCTCAAGAAAAGATCCATATAGTACTAATCCATGTTACAAACGTGACAGCATCAAGTAAAGTAATCTAAAACAGGAAAATAATTCTAAACAAGATATGAAATGATCAGAGAATGTACTCGCATGTATCCTGAGTATCTGAAGAATATCTACTGTCCGAGGAGTGGTGTCTGTCTCCTATAGAATAGTACAAGTCACAACATGTCCAGGTAAATAAAATAAGATACTATGATGCAGTCTACATGATACTAGGTCAATCCTAGACCAAAGTCAACCCTGGTCAACTTCAGTCAACTAAAAAGGTCAAAGTTAGGTCAACTAAGTAAAACTAGACTCAATGAAGTCTAACTAGGCCTAAACAGTCTAACCCTAGCTAGTACACACCATACACTAGTCTATAGGGTATTATACATGTGTATATTTCACATACACAAGACCACCCATGAGTACCTTAGGCTATGTCATCTAGGTTATAGGCCATAGGCCATATCCCCTAGGCAAATAGCCATACACTAGTCCATATATCTATGTAGAATCACAACCATATGTTGGCCATGAGCTAATTACAAGCCACAACATTATAGGCCAACACCATATATATATGTATATATATCACTATATACACATATATGTATATAACATAGGAATCTCAACTCACACATTATATTCACATATTTATACATACTATCTATGTAGGCTATACCTACATTAAATTACAATTCACATTGGTTGTATGTATATTATTATATGTATATATACATATACACATAGAAAGTTAGAGAGGGGAGAGCATGCCTTATGTGAGTGTGTGTCTTAATGTGCCAGTGTGCACCAATCCAGATTTTCATTCCCAGTCTAAACAGTGAAGTGTAGGCATGGATATTAGGTCCTCTTGTATGTGTAACATTGCATATACATGTATTCCCCAAATTTCAGATTGTGGTATGAAAGTGTGACTGGAAATATAAGAGATTGTGTGTGTATGTAGAAGAAGAACCTAGGTGACAGTGTTCAGGTGTTCAGGATGTGAGGACAGTGCATGTGTGAACATGTAAGATTATGAGTGTGTGTGGGTGATGAGCTAAGGGTGGCCTGTGCTCAGGTTTAACAACCCAAAGACAATGCATACAAAGTCATTCCAGGTTCAGTCGTGTCTCAGTATTCTCAGGTTTTGAGAACCATGGAATCAAAACAGTTGTAAATGGGAAGGAAAAAAAGACAATTTTAATATGAATTAAAAGACAGTTGAAAGGAAGGAACAAGGACAGTTAACACCCAATCCATTGAACCCATTCTCAGATTTGAAACTGAGATAAAATTACAGTTCAATGAGGGAATCATATGACAGTGAGCAATAAACCAATCCCAAATTCGAATTCCTATCATGCAACCACACCAATCAACAGTTAACTCAAAACATGTAGAATTTAACCAAAGTGAGGAATTAAGCTTGTAAAGTACCCTTCATTCAGTTTATACAATGACAGTGAACTAGCCCAATGTATAGGAGTTAACATGACAATTCATCATTCAACAGTTTTAGGAAAGGAATGGAAATCGATTCTCAGGTTTTAAGTATCCAGGAATTGAGAACATAATGACAGTGAACTATAAACCATAGTGATCTATCACACTTTATTGAATCAACATTGAACCCCATATTGACAGTTTATAATAACAACAGTGAATAAATTTGAATTTCCCATTCCCTTTGAAAACCATGTATCCCATTTGAAACCAAAACCTCAATGTAAACTTAACACAATATAAACTGTCATTTGAACAACTAACAGCCTATCAGTGAACTAACAAATTACCTGAGAATTTATCATGGCAATGAATCATTCAAAATCAATTGAAAATCTGGAATGAAAAGTTCAGGAAAAATGGAATATCAGGACTGTGTATCAGTCCAACCTTAACAGTCCAAACCATAAGTCGAATTCCCATAATCTCAATGCAAAACAAACCTTAACTTGAAAATCAAACTAACATGAACTAATACATATGTTCAGGAATTAATGGTAATTTAATCATTAATTTAACAGTTAAACAATGGCATTAAACATGGCTACAATAACATTCAAAATCAGTTTTTAAACAGGAAATAAAAGTTTCAGTCCATATTAACCTACATCGACCAACAATCAACATTGTAGCAATCAATCACACATGTATATAAATCTACATGATAATTAACATCAAGAAATCAGTGAAATTACACTTTAAAAGATCAAAAAAATGGGAATCAATATTAGAATTCAGAACTGTGCACAGGACTGCCTCGTGCACGCGTGCACACCATTCGTGGACACGACACGACACGAACTAGGACACGTACTCGTGTCTATAGGTTCACCTAGGATAGGACTAGGGTTCCACCACCCTGAATCGTGTCTAAACCGTGTCCTCGTGTGACACGAAGGCAGTGTCAGCAGCCCCGTGGCCGTCTGTGCACGACAGTGTCCAATCCGTGCGGGCAAGATTTCTCACAATCCACTAATTAAAATCCTCTAAAAATTTATACACTTCATGTCAGTCACCTAGTGATTGTTCACACAAAAATTTGTGTCCAGACGTGTCGTGTCCGTGGAGAACTGGGACCCGGGCAGCAGGGAAAGCCCTAGCCGCACGCGGGACTGTGTCCACGAGTCCAGTATGACTCGGACACGACTCGAAATCACCTCAGTCGTGTAGAATCTCACAAGCAACCTGAAAAACTAAATTTATATTCAAATACTTTCTGAAAACTCGATCGAAATGCCCACTGTGGCATTTCGTCGAACACCTACAAATGCACACTGATACGTGTCCGATACGGACACGTAAAGGACACAAAACCTAGCATAACCTATTCCTACAGTTAGAGGACACCTAGGGCTTCCTATCCATGCATAGAAACTGAAATTTCATGGAGAGAATAAGAAGTTAGCTATTGGTGTTCTTCTCCAAAAAAAAGCTTCAAAATGGAGGATCCTTCTTGCTAGCCCCAAAGCTCCAAATTGTCCCAAATTTGAGAATAGCCTCCATGAACAGTAGGGGAATGAAATTTATATTACTATAGAAGAAGTTTGAATGAAAAAGGAATTATATTGATCAAAATAGGGAAGGGTTTCTAAAGGGACAAACCTTGTTCTTGCCAATGGAGAGAATGAACAAAAGAGGCAATATTTTTGGGAGGGATTTTATAGGGGTGGATCCCTAGGTGGCTGGCCATAAATGCTAGGGTTAGGGTTTTGGGATTCAATCCAAGGGCTCTCATCACATCTAATCTATTCAATGGCTAGAAATCTAGGTTTCCCCTTCTAGTCAAGTTGCAACCTATTCCTTTCTAACAAGTCATGACTTAACCCAACTAACCCATACTAAATAATACTAACCATGGCTTACTAGACTAGCTATGACTAATCTAGGTTAGGTCCAATCTAGGTTAGGACTAAACACAACACAAAACAATCAATTAAATAATATTTTAATCACACCATTCTAAATAATCATTTTAAATTCTAAATAATATATATTAAATTCAAATAATTCAAAAATAACAAAAATACCCTCAAACTAAAAATGATAAATGAAATACCCTAATCACATGGCTAGGCTCTAGGTCACTATCTCTAGGGTTACACTAGCAAAACACCAAATCACAAGTCATAATTTTAAATAGTTAAAAAATGATTAAAAATCACCAAAAATTATAATATGAAATAAATATCAATAAATAATAATTGTAATTACAAGATTTCAAAATTACCCTCATCTGGAAAACTGGGTGTTACATACCTGAAGTGATAGATCGTTAAACGATCGACCATGCGTTGTGAAAACTCATCGCGAAGTTGGCTTCGTAGGACTGCTGCTGACGTGGACTGTTGTGGTACTCCCGCGCGTGCACGGCCTCCAACGGCTCTCCGGCGGTCTGGCCGTGTCGGGGCGGCACGCGCTGACCTGGGGTTTGCAGAGAGTTAGGGTTTCGAGAAACTCTCCAATACCCCCTCGACAAACGCACATATAAATACTCACTGAACCAACCGAGCGGGTGCTCGGGCTTGAGGCCGAGCGGGGGAAAAGTTTACCCCCCCTGTTGTGCTGTGGAAGGTTTGCTCAGGTGGGCCTTTATCCTATTAGCCCGACCGGCTGGGCTGTTATTTCCTTGTGGGTCATTTGTTTTCTTCTTTAATTATTACACTTATATATATACATAGATCTTATGTATATATATATATATATATATATATATATATATATATATATATATATATATATATATATATATATATATATATATATGTACATAAATATATATACACATATACAATATTTATATATATATATATACACATGCACATATACTCACACATATATATATACACTCATATAATACTTATATATAAATACACATTTATATATTTACATATATACACATCCATATACATATTATTTATTTATACGCACATATATAATTATGTACATAAAATCTATGTCTCTATATTTTCCTATATATATATATCAATAAGAAATTATTATATTCATCTACCTATTATATATATCTATATATTTACACAAAAATATATATGTCCCTATATATATATATATATATATATATATATATATATATATATATATATATATATATATATATATATATATATATATATATATATATATATATATATATATATATATAATATATTATATAAAATATTTATATATATATTTTTATATATATATATATATAAAATATATATATATAAAAAAAAATATATATTTTATATAATATTATATATATATATATATATATATATATATATATATATATATATATATATATATATATATATATATATATATATATATATATATATATATATATATATATATCTATCTGTAACTTTTCAATGAACCTAATAATAACATAATTTCTAAAGTAGGTCTTCTCACATAAAACGGTGTACACAAGATAACATTTATTTACTTATAGAAAGTAGCTGCATGAGCGTCTTTGAGCACACTACTCAACCGTATGGGTTCGGGTCCAGTCCAGACTGGTTTGGTACAACCGGGTCTTCCACAAGTCAATAAACCCTAATAATAAATAATAAATAAATAAATCTTCGGTACGTGTTTGAGGCTTTTGTGATCCGTATAGATGCTGCAAGCCACACCATAAATATAGTGCCGCCATAGCTTCAATGCGAACACAATCGCCGCTAGCTCATGATCATGCGTAGGGTAATTCTTCTCGTATTGCTTCAATTGTCTCGAAGCAACAAAATCACCTTATCCCTTTGCATAAGCACGCATCCCAAACCAGTTCGTGATGCATCGCTAAATATTTGAAACCCTTCTGGTCCGTCCTGAAGTGCAAGGATTGGAGCTGAGATGAGCCATTTCTTTAACTCTTGAAAGCTAGATTCACATGCGTTGTTCCACTCGAATGCGACTCTCTTCTGGGTGAGGCGAGTCAGAGGCGACGCAATCTTGGCAAAGTCTTTCACAAATCTTCGGTAGTAGCCTACCAAGCCGAGAAAATTTCGGATGTCGCCTGCTGAGGTAGGCCGCTTCCATTCAACTATCGCTTTAATTTTCTTTGGGTCCACTGTGACGCCTTCAGCTGAAATAACGTGCCCAAGGAACGTCACATTGCTCCTCCAGAACACGCATTTACTTAATTTGGCATAAAGTTGGTGTTCATACAGAGTCTGTAGTACCGTCCTCAAGTGCTCCACGTGCTCGTCCTTACTTTTTGAATATATGAGAATGTCATCGATGAATACGACGACAAATATGTCTATGAACGGTCGAAACACCCGGTTCATCAGATCTATGAAAGCGACATAAGCATTTGTCAAGTCGAAAGACATGACTAGAAATTCGTAGTGACCATATCGAGTTCAGAATGCGGACTTCGGCACGTCTTCGGACTTGATCTTCAATTGATGGTAACCTGCGCGAAGATCAATCTTGGAAAATACTGTCGCCCCTTGCAATTGTTCAAACAAATCGTCTATCCTCGGCAACGGGTACTTGTTTCGTACCGTAGCTTTGTTAAGTTCCCGATAGTCGATGCACAGCCGCATCGATCCATCCTTCTTCCTTACAAACAACACTGGAGCACCCCACGGAAAGACACTAGGGCGAATATATTTGCGATTTAGCAACTCTTGTAGTTGTGCTTTCAGTTCCTTCAGCTCCCTCGGCGCCATTCGATAGGGTGCTTTGGATATCGGTCGGGTGTCCGGAAAGGTGTCGATGCTGAATTCTATCTCTCGATCCGACGGCATCCTTAGCAACTCGTTTGGGAACACATCAGGAAATTCTGCCACGACTTCAGTCTGTATCGTGCTTACAATCTCCATTCTCGTGTCTCGAACTGATGCTAGGTACCCGCTGCAACCAGAATGCAATATGCGCCTTACCGAAATCGTCGATATCATCATTGTCGTCTTTAAAGCTGCTCCGTACGAATATGAGAACTCGGTTTCCCCTCGAAGGCGGAACACAATTCTCTTCTCCGCGCACTCGATCGTTACGTGGCATGCACCCAACCAATCTATGCCGAGGATTATATCGTACTCCTTGTTGTCGAGGACGATAACTTCTAAGGATAGATTTTTCCTTCCGATGCAGATGTAACCATCCCTACAAATTTTAGTGGCCGACATATCTACTTTATATGGAGTGCTAACGCTAAGATTCATATCTAAAAATTGCATGGGTAGTTTATTCTATTCTACATAGTCGGCAGATATGAAACTATGCATAGCACTCGAATCGAACAATACTCTAGCAGGCATATTTTTATAGAGTAATATACCTATCACAACAGTGTCGGACGCGAATGCTTCGTTCCGAGTTAGTGCATAAACTCGGTCTTGTGCCCCTTGGCAATTTTGTGGGTTCATGGGCACTGTGTTTGTGCCATGGGCGGGAGGCGCCCTGTTCTGATTTTGGACGTTCCTTGGTGGATATTGGTTCGCCCTCCCCATTCAACAATCTATCGCCTTGTGACCTAGCTAGCCACACTTGAAGCATCTCCCTTGGCAATCGACCGCCAGATGTCCCATCTTGCCGCAGTGATGGCACCGTACGCCGGGGTGAGGCCCCTGATACTCGAACGTGTTCTGGCACTTTGGCACACCAGAGCATCCCACATCGTGATGACGCTTGTTGAAGTTGTTACGGACGCCTGACCCGGTCCTTTGCGAAGCTCGACCAAAGATCCGCTAGCTATCAAGGGTGACATTATATGATTCCTTGTAAGTCTGGCATCTCTGGTTCATAACGTCCCGACGCAAATCGTCATCCAGGCCTTGTTGGAACCGCTCGCACCATGCCTCCTTGTTCGGCAGAAAGACCCCGGCAAACTTCACAAGCTTTGCGAACTTCGTATCGTAATCTTCAACTGACATGTTTCCTTGCTTCAAGGACATGAACTCCTCTTCCTTCTGTCGACAAACGGTATAAGGAATGTATTGTTCGAGGAAGGCCAGTTTGAATGCCTTCCACGAGACCTTGGCGTTGGGGTTGGCCTCGTGGAGCTCTTATTTCTTTGCCTCCCACCAGTCGTAGGCCCTTAAGTTTGGCTGCAAGGCTGCACACCCGACTCTCTTGGACCCCTTAATGTTGAGGAGATTGAACAGACCCTCAATCTTCACCAGCCACCCCATGACTTCGTCAGGCTCTGCTCGGCCGTTAAATTCAGGCGGGTTCATCTTCTTGAATTTGGTCGCCTTGAGCAGCGAGGAGGAAGACATATGCTTCATCGTTACTAGTTGCACTTCTTCTTCTGACATGGCGGTCGTCGAGTTCTATTGGGTCGCTATGGTGCTCACGATCTGGGTCAGGGCCTCCATCTGTTTTTGTTGGGCGATGATTTGGGCTTGGATCTGTTCTTGCAGCTGTCGTTGCTGCATCTCCGCCTGGCACTGTTGGACTTCCATGAGGCGCAGTAATCGCTCCATGGTGGATTCGCTAGGTGTTGCGCCTTCGGTGCTATCCGTGCTAATCAACATGGCATTGACAGCAGGGACACCTGCTCTTTTCGGTATTCTTACAAAATTGAGCAAACCCGTTAGTATTCTCAAAATATCTACGGGCTTATATGTATGGAACGATTATTTCATGTCGCATATGCCGAAAAGCATAGTTTTTTGAAAAAATTACAACAACATCTAGAAGAAAGTATTTTTGCGAGGTCCGAGGTGTGAACCGTGCTCTGATACCAACTTGTCATGCCCCAACTCACCAAATCGGTCGTCATCGCCTTGACTCAAGATAAATCGATTCCACGAGTCGGGACGTGATGCCGTACAAGTCTTTATTAGACTTGTACAAGGCAAGAATGTGCACTTAAAATTTTCTTTGAGACGACGCGTTGAAATTAAACAGTGCAGAGAGTTGAAGACATAGAATAGAAAAAAATTTAGCTTTTCATTCATAAAACTTGCAAAGTATGTACAAGGTCATTTTTACATTACATATGCCGTTGCGGCTACATCTTTGAAACACAAAAGAGAACTCTCGACAAGCTGCCATGAAATAATCCTTGTCGTTCCATACATTCATGCTCCTTTATACATTTGAACAAAAGCCTTCGATCTGAATTGAGCTTCAAAATACTTCAAAATAGGAGAGCTTCGAGCCGCCTTCCGTTCTTCAGCTTCAGTCTAGTCTCGAGCTCCCGCAGCGCGCTCATTACCTGGGAAGTTGGGGGTTAGCACACTTGCTAGTGGATGGAACAGATCCACTCGTCTAAACCGACACTGCTTATTAAGGATTCTAGCATACGAAGTGATCTTTCTATTTAGAAATATATGATTTGCAGTTCATATCGAAGGCACATTTTAAACGATAACAACATAACCAATTTCAACTATTCTTACCACGGTCGTGCTCTTTTCCTGCACAAAATATACATAATACTTACCACCTGCACAAGACAATAGGTGAGCATGCAATCTATCTTATATGCGATCATTGGTGATATCGACACCATGAAGGACGATTACGTAGCATTGCGACGCGCCCTACCAGTCCAGGTTGTGAGCCTAATTAAAGGTCTCGCAATTCCTCGCGCCGAAGCACTATTCCATAATTTCCTCCTAGGCCGATTCGGTCCCAGCGCCCCGGGTACTGTCTCGAGGAAAGCTCACCTTGTGCACAAGTCATCCATGACCATGCGAATGTATGAATAGTTTAATATGTATGAAGTAAATTGCATATCATAGATATTATTAAACCACATAGTCATTTCTACTCGTACGCGAGTTCTTTTTTTTCGAAGCCATATGTTCTGATTTAGCATCCCGTAGGCACCAAATTCTCTAAGGCGTAGTATGCCACAGCCAAAGTCTCTTTATTATGTTGCAGAACATGAAATAATTTCTATCTCTTTCCTAGAACTTTATCTTTTCTCTACTTAGTGTGAGGCTTATGAATTCAGAGTTAGCTTCTCTAAATTACTATATTATCCCAAGTTCTTGTTCTTAGTGGCAAAGCATACATCCAATTAGCATCATCGATTTGAACATTGAACTTTAAGAATTTTGTTGACGGGAAGGAGTAGAAGAGAAGGGGCCGAAGAACCACCCACCTAGAGATATTGTGCCGAGAGTAGGAGAACGCTTCGCGACGGTCAAACGTCATGTAGCTCCCCTTCCCGAAAATTTTAAATTATTTTATTTTTATTTTTTGATTTAAATGGTGTTTTTGAAATTTTATAAATAATTATTTTAGTTAATTATTACGGCAGATGATTTAGCCATGGTTAAGATTTGAAATACAAGGTGACTAGGAATCGTTGCACAGATGGTGCAGTGGCGTGCTTTGACTAGTGTTTAGCCATGGTAGGGGAAGGCCGGGCCATAGTGATGTCCTAACTAGGAAAACCATGCCAAGTTTTGTCCAATTCTGAGACAGTAGAATCGTACGCCGTTTTGCGAGCCCCACGGTCCGACTCAACGGGCGATTTTGTGCACGGCCCGCCGAAATCCAACTTTGGACATACGGTTGGGTTCGTATCGAAAAATCGGACATGTTGACATGTAGTTTGACGACTTTAGAGACCATTGACTCTGGCACGCTTTTCGGTGTAAAGCAGGTCCAACGGCGGACATCATTTTTCCCCGAAATTACCGTTTTGCCCCTGTGTCCAGAATTGGACTTAAGGACAGGCAATCCTAACTAATTTGACTATTCTGAGAATATTGGTACTATTTATTTCAGCATCCGAAGACTTCTGCATGTGTTGACTGATTGTGGCTCATTTAGTGGTATAGTATTATAGGTTTCTCTAGCTAAGGACCTCAGGCAAGTGCACTTTCTGATTGCTTTCCGATTTATAGTAGTCTTTTCATTTCATGTCTATACATATATCTTGCTACTTGTTGACACGCTCGTCACACGGAGTAGTCGGGAGGGGAAATATTTTAGTAGACATATGGACTACCCAGAACTATCCCCATGATGTCTATTCGTGAACAATAACACCTGTACACGACACGTGCAGGTGCCAGATTTACCCCCTAGCCGTTCACATATCGAAACAGATATTTCACACCACATAGGTAGATGTCTTTTATTTTTCCTTTACTTCTTTATCGTGCTATGTCACCAGTTATCTTCCAGTTTTTATATCTTATACGTTATTTTCATGTCGTGTTAATTTTATTATGTTTTCGCATTGTCGTTGGTTTGTGCACTTGTTCCATTCCTGACTGGAAACCAATATTTTTCAGGTTTAGCCGCGATCACTCTTAGCACTGGGAAGAGATGGGTATGCTGAGGCCGACCTAGATAGTGGAACTAGTTGTCATTTTCATTAATTGTGAGGACTTGTATTTTCTTTTAAATATAAATCTTGTAATAAATGTAGAAATGTGAATGAGCAGCAAATGTTGTATTTTTGAGCATTTATTTCTTGTGGGCTTCACAGCGTTCTACCGCCGACTCTGCGGCGTAGGCTGGCTTGGACACGTCTCGTATCCGGAAAAGCGGGTGTGGGTCGTGACAAGTTTTTGTGGTGGCCCATGCAGGTCAGTTTTCACAAAATATTGCGAACTCGTGATGGTGCGTTAGTCGTACTATTGCAAGCCTGCGCCCAGGAAATGCTCATTCATAATTTGGATTAAAATAATTTAGGAGAATAACTAGGACTAGGAGTCCCTTGTTTGTTTCACTTAACAAAATGCCTGGAAGTCGGATTTTGAAAATAAAACGAGAAAAAGTACACGAAGTACAAATTTGATTCTAGAAAGTATTGCTATGGAAGTCTGATCTGTAAATGATCACTTTGTTCCTTGGACCATACGATGATGATGAAGATCACTGCTAGAAGATGAACAATTGGAAGAAATAAGTCACCAGAAAGGTATCGACGCACTTGGGCACTGATGGCGAGGCCGAATGCTTTCCTGCTTTGCTTCAGTCTGTTCTGGAAAAAAAGTTGAAGAAGAATGCTCCAAAAAATCAAAGTCTCTGGGCTCTGATCTCTATGTATTCTCTCCTTTCTCTCTGTCTCTGTCTATATGAGAAAAATCAGTCTATTTATAGACTTGGTTTCTTGTGCGTAAAAACTCAGCAAAAGTTCTGTCTTTACGCTGACAACTGCCACCCATGACCAAAGTCATCCTCAGCATACGTTGACACGTGTCCCATCATTTCAATAAGAATAGGATGCACGTACACACGTTCTTCGAGATGTGTGGCATAAAAGCCATGTAGGTAAACCACGTTCTGAATTGGAATAGGGCGTAAAACAACCCAAATATACCCTGAGCGTAAAATAGTAGACTAGGCGTACAATAGCCTTGATATAGACTTCCCGCGTAAAGTGGTTGTTAAATAACCTTGAGCGTAAAAGTAGCCCAAATAATCCTTACGCACACGTCAACCGTTGAGCGTAAAAACTCGTATAGTCTCCGTGCGTAAAAGAAGCCATATTATGAGCGTAAAGTGGCTCAGTCCATATACTAAATGACAAATGGGCCTCTGTGTAAAACAAATCCCTTTGATTTCTGTGATATATGCCATCATTAAATCTTCATGTCAGGCTTTGCATTAAATGCAAGACTTGACAGCTTTGTCCAGCGTAAAAGTGGCTAGCTTATCTTTGGACGTAAAATCCTTAGCTTTGACCCGGGCGTAAAATGATTAACCTGCTTCGGGCGTAAAGTGATTAGCCACTCTTTGGCGTAAAATGGATCAATTTGAATGGAATGATCCTTATCTTTGACTCATTCTTATGAAGCACTTTTTACGCTCCTACAAGAACCCCTTCAAAGTTTTCAAATATATTCAAAATTTAAAACACTTTGAACAGAAGCGTAAAAGTTGAGATTTGACCAGTCAGCGTAAAATTCGGGATACTCAACAGTCATCCGCGTAAAAGTGGAGATATCCAACAGTTGGCATAAAATCAAGAAATAATGTCGGTCAACACTTAACCGTCACAATGAATTTTCTTCTCGAAACTTTCGAATGACTTTTTGCCTCCCTGAGTTTGCATTAATAATGAGCAGTTTCCCATAAGGAATATGAAGAGTTGATTTGATTGTATAAATAAAGAGGAATTCTTCATTCTTGCCATTCATCTTCATAGTGACATGGCGCCAAAGAAAGAGATTAACAATGAAGTGGCTTCTAGCTCCAGGCTTGATTTTGAGCGAGCACGCAATTTTATGGCGTGCTTTGGACTGACTCCAGCAGTCTTCAGTCGCATCGATGGTGGTCCTCCAACTGCGTATGAGGGATCAGGAGATGCAGAAGCGTTTCTTAATTTGATGCGTCGCTCCGGGATTCGCAACATGCACGACTTAGGTGCCTCCCTTCGTCAGCCCAACGAAGGAGAGAAAAAAAATAATATTCCATGTATTGCGAGTCTTTTATGTGTAGGGGTCCACTCCCCCCTTTTTATAAATAAAATCTTGATGTTAATCTCATCTGTTGGTACATAGAATTGTTCAACACTTCTTTAACTGCATTTATGGTTGTTTATTCTCAAGAGAAACAAAACAACACGTGGCATCTGCTTTGTGGTTACGAGCACCTATCTAGTAGGATCTTTCCCGAAATAGACTCATGCCAACCGTTTCCTCAACCCTTATAAATAGCTGAGTTTAGAGAATGTTTTATACATCCTCATTCTCATTGTCATTTTTCTGGAGATAGCTTTCTGCCTCTTTGCAAGAATTCACGCTTCAACAAATGACGATCCTTTCCGATGTCGTTCTTCTGTACGCTCGGTCACCAGATATTGATTCAACCAGAGCCGGACCATTTGGCTTTTATGGTAAGTTTGGTCATAAACCATTGTTTGTCTTTGATCTTTTTGTTGAAAAACAGATACTCACGAGCGTAAACCCTTGATGGATGTAGAATCTCATAGGAAAGATGTACGGGCGTAAAAAGCTTTGTTGAATAATACACTCCTAAAATGTTAGCGTAAAAAACCTTGTTGAAATGAGGAGCACATGAAACAATAGCGTAAAAAGCCTTGTGAATAGGGTGCACATGAGACACTGGCATAGAGAGCCCTGTTGATTGAATGCTCATGAATCACGGGCGTAAAAACATCAAGCGTAAAGTCTTGTTGCCTGTTTGAAGATAAAACAAGATGCGTAAGCATCTGTTTTCAATTTTAATTAACTAATACGCGTCTGATGATACTTCTGTCTAAAACACTTCTTCTTTGTTGTTTTTTGCAGAAATTTGGCTGAAGAGCTTTTCCAGAACCGGTATTGGCGACTTTGACGCTGTGAGGAGTGTTCTTCTGACATCAATATCAGGGAGCTCATGCGCTTTTGACGCACAAATCAGACAACTCAGAACTCTTCGTGGGATAGAAGGGTCTTCCTCTGTTGGTAGGAAGAGCCTTTATACACGGAGAGTTGGATGGTGGAGTCAACTCTAACCCAAGAAATTGGGTAGTAGAGTTCCTTTCACGGCAGAACTAGGAATTGTATCCCAATGCTGGATACATTCCTATCTCCTTTGAGAGGCCGCCACTCCTCCACCAGTTGTATTGGCAGCAACACGTCTTCGGGCTGCCATACTCTGGGATTCTTCTCTCGTCTGAGAGAGAAGACCAGAGTTTGATTCCTTCTGTTCTGGTCGCCATTGAGGCTCAGACAGTAAGGAATTGACACCAACAACGAATCCGATGAAGAAGATCCAAAGAAGAAATAGATCTCGATTAGGTCATCGTTGTTGTATAGAATGAAAATCCAAGATTGTAATAGATTTCCATTATGATTTGTAAGAAAGTCTAAGAAATGTAATAGACTTTTATGATGAAATGAGAATGGAAATGACAAGTCTTCTATGCTCAATGATTTGTATCTATCCAAAAGTAGTATGGACATGATAGATAATAAAGTCTTATTTTCTGTTTAGAGTATACAATACTATCAGAGGTATTATGGACATGACAATATGTAAGAACTCAGAGAAAGGTAGATTAATATCTATGCAGCGGTCGAATGGAAATGATAGATAAGAAAAGTAAGTGGATTTAATATTTATCCATAGGTCAAGAAAACATGATAAATAACGAATCCTATTTTTTTATCAATTGATAAAATAGAAGATTTAAAATCCCTCTCCAAGGAAACAAGAAATCAGCTTAACCAAACCTTGGTAGCTGGAGAATAAGGAGACAGACGTCATGAGCATATATGTCCATATTAATGGATGAATGAACCAACATAACTTTCGGGAAAAGAAAATATTGATTTAATTCCATAATTAAATGGATGAACCTGATAAAAATGAACGGACAGACCTTTTCGGGAATGAAAGGTTGTTTTCAAAGACCAGTTCATCAACAGATCTCTCCTATTAAATTGGTGAAAAATCTTTGTAACTTTTTATTATTATTTCCACTCCTCTATTGGAAATGTCTTCCAAGGATATGCAGCAAAAGAATGAAGTCTTCAAGAAAGTTGAGAACATCATTGAGACGTGCCCCATTGAACCAACTGTGATAGGCCCAACCGAAGTAGGCGAAAGCTCTTCTACTCCCAAGCCACCACAAGACATCCTTGCTTTCTTAGTAGAGCCAGGGAAAACTCCTGAAGAAGAAGCGCTGAGGATGGCTGCCTGCAAGTTTTTTATGAACTCAGGCAACGATGCCTTCGAAGCATTGGCTGACTATGTATTCAATAAGGAAGGCAGTGGTCCTCGTCCTTAATCCGTTATTCAGAACAAAAATAAAAATAAAAGAAATTTTTATTTTTATTCTGTCTCACTTTTTTTATACATAGTACTTCTTAAGAAATTTGCCATTGATCGGCATCATGAGTAGATCTCCATTAGGCTTTGATAACCGATAGGCACCATTAGAAAACACGGTCTCAATTACATAAGGACCTTCCCATTTCACTTGGAATTTCCCTTTGCTTTTGTGAGTCATAATCATCGGTCTTCGTACGGCTAGTACTAACTCGCCAATTTTGAATACCCTCTCTTTAACTTTACGATTGAAAGTTCGAGATATACGGGCTTGATATAGTTCAATATGCTGTTGTGCTTGAAGACGCTTCTCGTCCAATCCTTCAAGTTCTTGGAGTCGTAAGCGATCATTGTTCTCTATAGTTAGCTCATTAGCAATAGCTATTCGAAAAGATGGAATCTGGATTTCTAAGGGAAGAACAGCCTCACATCCATAAACCAATAAAAATGGTGTAAACCCAGTAGGAGTTCGGACTGTTGTTCGATAAGCCCATAAACATTCTCCAAGTTTCTCATTCCAATCACGTTTATTAGAAGAGACAAACTTTTTGAGAAGTTTAATGATAGTCTTATTGAAGGCTTCGGCTAGACCATTAGCAGCTGGATTATAAGCCGTAGAAGCCAAATTTTGAATTTGATTCTTATCACATAACCGATAAAATGTCTGACTGGCAAATTGTGGACCATTATCATGAATTATCCGTCGAGGAATCCCGAAGCGATAAATGACATGATGTTTAATGAAGTTGATCACATTAGATGTTTACACTTCAGCAAGGGGGACTGCTTCTGCCCACTTAGAAAAATAATCGGTTATATCTAATATGAACTGATGTCCTTTAACAGAAGGAGGGTTAATAGGACCAATGACATCCATATCCCAAGCTTCGAAGGGCCAAGAAGCTGTTGTAGGATGTAGAAATTCAGAAGGTTGGTGAATAAAATCGGCACGAATCTGACATGCTTTACACCTTCTGGCGTAATCCACAACATCTGCTATCATGGAAGGCCAATAGTATCCCATCCTTCGAATGCGATCCTGTAATTTCGGACCTGGTTGATGAGCACCACAGACACCATCTTGAGCCTCACGGAGTATCAGTTTAGCTTCACTTTCTGAGAGACAACACAGTAAGAGTCCATCATATGAGCGACGATATAACATATGTATAGATGAATCATAATAGAATCGAAATGATTGTCTTTTAATTGATGCAACTTCTTTTGGATCTTCAGGTAAAATCCCATGAACCGCGTAATCAATAAATGGAGTTCTCCAATCCCTTTGCTGAGAGCTTGATTCTGTAGTATAACTCTGTTCAATACACAAATTATTCTTGACACAAAATAAATCTCGGTCCAACAAAGTAATTGTATTCTGTCTTCGGATTAGAACAGCCAAATCTGCAGCTAGGCTAGCAAGAGCATCAGCCTCTACATTCTGAGAACGTGGTACGAATTCAATAAAGAATCCTTTGAATAAAAGGACCAATTCGACTACTACTTGATGATAAGGGATGAGATCAGGGTTTCTGACTTCATAAGTCCCTCTAACTTGATTAACGATCAATTGAGAGTCTCCATAGGCTTCCAAGAATTCAATATTCAATTGTTTTGCGACTTGGAGACCAATCAATAGAGCATTATATTCTGCTACATTATTGGAGCATGGTTCATTGAGAGAATAGGCACGGTATATGACCATTTTGTCAGAAGAGACCAAGACGATTCCTATCCCAGAGACTATTACCTTTAGGTCCAACCCGTGATGCTCCGTCAAAATATAATTGCCAAATGACATTTTTCAAAGTCATATTGCAATCTAGAACTTCATCTGGAATGTCCTCATATAACTTTGATGTTTCTGGTATAGGATGAGCAGCTAAGAAATCAGCTAATGCTTGACCCTTCACTGATTTTTGAGGTATATAAACCATGTCATAAGGGGTGAGCAGCATCGCCCAGGTAGCTAGCCTAGAGTTAAGAATGCTTGGCTTTCTCATCAATACCCGAATGGGGTTTATTCTGGAGATGACATGGATAGTCTGTCCTGTCACATAATGTCTTATCTTTTGGACAGCAAAAACCAAGGCCAGACATTCCTTTTCTACAGGAGTATACCTGTGTTCTGCTCCGAACATCATTCGACTAAGATAATAAATCGCTTGTTCATGCCCTATATCACTTTTTTGTGCAAGAAGAGCACCAAGTGAATGATCCAACGCTCGAACATATAACAAAAATGGTCTTCCTATCACTGGAGGTACCAAAACAGGTAGATTTATAAGATATTGCTTGATGTCATTGAAGGCCTTCTGACATGCCTCATCCCAAACAAATGATACACCCTTCTTTAATAGACGGGTGAAAGGCTGGCATCTTCCAGAGAGATTGGATATGAACCTTCTGATATATGCAATGCGACCTTGGAAGCCACGAAGTTCTTTTAAATTGTGTGGAGGACGCATTTCAAGAATTACGTTAACCTTATCAGGATCAACATGCATACCCTGAGAAGTAATGACAAATCCAAAAAACTTGCCACTGGAAACCCCCTAAAAAAGACTTAGTAGGGTTCATTTTCAATTGATGTTGGCGCATCAATTCAAATACTGTCTTCAAGTCTTGAATATGATCATCTTTTGACCGACTCTTAACAGCAATGTTATCTACATAACATTCTACTGTCTTCCGTAGATATTCTTGAAAGATGTTGCTCATGGCCCGTTGATATGTGGCACCGGCGTTTTTAAGACCGAACGGCATCACCGTATAGCAGTAAACCCCAAGGGGTGTACGAAAAGCAGTATGCTTCTCATCTTCTAGATGCATCTTAATTTGATTATATCCTGAGAATCCATCCATGAAAGACACGCGTTCAAAACCACATGTATTGTCTATCATGACATCAGTAATTGGAAGTGGAAATTCGTCTTTTGGACAAGCTGCATTAAGATTTCGAAAATCTATGCAAACTCGGACTTTTTCGTTCTTCTTTACAACATGAACAATGTTGGCAACCCAATCGGGGTGTTGTTCTTCACGAACAAAACCACACGTGATCAGCTTTTTGACTTTTGCTTCAATTGTATCCATCATGTCTGGCCGAAAATACCGTTGCTGTTGTTTTACAGGCTTAGCATTAGGAAGAATATTGAGTTTATGAGTAGCAACTTTGGGATCTAAACCTGGCATATCCTCATAACTCCATGCAAAAATATCAATATATTCTTTGATTAGTTTTATCAATTCTTCCTTTTCATCTTCAGAAAGATTCTTACTGATGAATATTGGTTTGGGCGTAGTTCCATCTCCAATGTCAATCTGGACAATCTCGTCCTCTGTAGGTGGTTGTCGTTGTTCGAAACGAAGTTCCCATTGAGTGTCCATCTGTTGAGCCCAAGGATTATTCTCAAATGGCTCGGATTCATCATCAATTTGAACCATGTAAGCTGAAAATATTTGCTCAGATTCATCATCATAGTCTCTTTTAACACACGAGGAGTGAGAAATATCGGATTCAATGAATTGGACTTCTTCTGAATCTGATGATTGTGAAGAGCTAGAAGAGAATTCTTCTTATATATTGTCATTAAACATATGGGACGGATCATATCCCAATCCATGACGAGTTTTCTGGTAAAATGGATCACCGCATAATGGTAGTCGTCTACCTTTGCCTTGATTGAGACCTTACATAGTCTTTAAATCATATCCCATATTCTGGATAATTTTGAGAGATTGTTGACTATATCTGTCAATTCGGATTCTTCCTTTATCTTTATCTCTCAAATCATCTGTCTGAGCAACAAGGATATTTCTAGCCAGGCCAAACACAATTTGGCGCTTGTTTTTCTTATTAGACGGAACCACGAAATAAGATTCTTTGTGACGTCTATAAGTTACACAAGCTTGCGATGAAGCGGCTACAGGAAGAAGATAGGGAGAAGATGTTAGAAACCTTTGAGCATAAGGTTCGACATCGACCTGAGGAGGAAAATAATTTTTTTTATTGTCAATGTATAAGGTTTCCTCTGTGTCTATGTCGTCTTTATATTGATGACTTTGATTATCAGAAGATAAAGTCATTCTTTCAATAAACTTGACAGCCATATACTCGAAAATGAAATCTTCATTGATATCAAAAAGTACAAAATGATCAATATTTACATCATTTACAATTTGACTGCTACGCTTCGGATTAATCACTAGTGGATTATCATCCGTCTTCTGTGTAGATTTGCCAAGATTGACAATCAGAGGAGGTTCTGGATCATTCGTACGAAATGTACGCCCTTTGACTTTGATCAGAAGAGGTTGAACTTGGCTTTTAACAGGAACATTTACTGATTCCTCAGACGAAGCTTGAGTTCTTCCTTTAACCTTGATCATCAAAGGTTGATTGTTGACAGATTGAGGTTGGATTCGCCCTTTGACTTTGATATTCAAAGGTTGATCTTCTGGCGGATCTTCGTTAATATACTGATTTTCAACAGATGATTGATCTTCAGCCATATCTGATATCTCTTTCACATGCTCTTGTTTGTAAAGCCTTGAGTCGGAAAAATAGGCTTCAACACCTTTGAAAGGATTGATATCAGCAAACTCAGTCTTCACAACCCCATGGGGATCCACATACTTGAAGCATTGGTGGAGAGTCAAAGGCACGATGTTATGCTCATGTAACTATGGTCTTTCAAGAAGAATATTGTAGGATACGTCTGAGTTAATAACATAAAATGTTGCCATAGTTCGAAGATCACCAATCTG